>JASAMX010014246.1:0-14504 GCA_030248175.1 Microlaimidae sp. YZB2_3 | reverse complement strand
ACGACTTCGTTCAGTTACGTATTGTGCTAATGGTTAAAACGGTAAAGTGGCATTATGTAGATTTTTGTCATGGATACAGGGTGTCGCGACAATTGACCCCCAACAAATTGACACCCACGACAGTTTTTGCTTAGGCTTCGGCGCATAGGCCTAAGCTTAGGGTCAAATTAAGTTTTATGTTAAAACTTAGGTTTAGGTTGAAGTGTGGGCTTAGGCTTAGGCTCAGAGGGCTTAGGCGGGGGGCTTAGGCGTAGGGGCTTAGGCTGGGGGGCTTAGGCGGGGGCTTAGGCGGGGGGAGGGCTTAGGCAGGGGGCTTAGGTAGGTGGGCTTAGGCGCGGGGTGCAGGGAAAGGTTCATGCCGAACCTTAAATTTGAAGGCTTTAGGGGAAGCCTAAAATTAAGCTAGGGTTCAATTTGCCTGGGGGTCAATTGTCAGGGAACCGCTCACTGGGTACTATTCGCGCACAAAAAATTATGTGTGACGGAAGTACGACCTAAGTCATGCGAAGAGCTTACCGCGGTAAGATCTACGTACGACATTTGTCATACAAAAATACCACCACCCTGAGACGAAGGTTTTACCTTTGTCGTACAAAAGTTTTACGGTAGTAAAGAAGGAAAAGGCCTTTACGGGAACGGATTAATCAAATCATGTTTATTACAATTCCAATGTGTGGTTTCAAAAAAATTTTATTTAAGACACAGTTTTTAACCAATGATAATTTTTTTACAAAATGGATAATGAGCTTATATGTATAAAATTTGTAATCTATAGCTTCAATTGCCCCACAAGATGACAGAAATGAGACAAACAATTTTGATACGTCACCATTTTTTTAAAATCCACTCTAATTGATATTCTGAGTCTCAATTATTGACTAACTAATCTTACGAATAAATTTAAGCCAATTTAGAAATAAAATTTTTAACTGCCAAAATTCATAGGTTCCCGTATTTTTTTGTGAAAATACATTGTCTAGATTTACAATCTTCATGCTATTTTCCCCAAAATTTAACCCTCTTACGACATCCTTTACACTTCACCTTTGCTTTGGTGCCTCATTTAGCTTAATCCTTTTTGTGGTTAATGAAAAGTTAGGGAACACACACAGACACTTTAGACAGACAGACACAACACACACACACACACACACACACACACACACACACACACACACACACACACACACACACACACACACACACACACACACACACACACACACACACACACACACACACACACACACACACACACACACACACACACACACACACACACACACACACACACACACACACACACACACACACACACACACACACACACACACACACACACACACACACACACACACACACACACACACACACACACACACACACACACACACACACACACACACACACACACACACACACACACACACACACACACACACACACACACACACACACACACACACACACACACACACACACACACACACACACACACACACACACACACACACACACACACACACACACACACACACACACACACACACACACACACACACACACACACACACACACACACACACACACACACACACACACACACACACACACACACACACACACACACACACCCCACACACACACACACACACACACACACACACACACACACACACACACACACACACACACACACACACACACACACACACACACACACACACACACACACACACACACACACACACACACACACAGACACACACACACACACACACACACACACACACACACACACACACACACACACACACACACACACACACACACACACACACACACACACACACACACACACACACACACACACACACACACACACACACACACACACACACACACACACACACACACACACACACACACACACACACACACACACACACACACACACACACACACACACACACACACACACACACACACACACACACACACACACACACACACACACACACACACACACACACACACACACACACACACACACACACACACACACACACACACACACACACACACACACACACACACACACACACACACACACACACACACACACACACACTCAAAATCCACCTTTTTTTCTTGCCATTTATTTTTTGTTTTCATGCTTTTTGTTAAATGTTTACACAAAAAATTATTTTTGAATACTTTATATGTTAAGTATTTAAAATTGAACTGTTTTAGTCTAAGTGGCGCTAAATAAGTCGAAGTAAAAGAGTAAAAAAATATAATGCAACATATTGAATCCTTCTTAACGCGTACTTATGTGTTTTTGAAAAATCCGTTTGATTTTGTATTTTGTCTTGTACATTGTTGTTTTGAAACTAGATTTAAAATAGCTAAAAAGTCTCAAATTTACTTTAAAACTAAAAGATAATGCTTGTAGAAATAAATAATGCTCTGAACCGTAACAATTGCTATGTAAAACTGCTCAAGGCTGTGCTGAAAAGGCTGTAAGAGTATCAAGGGTTGTGGACCGGCGTGATAATTTCTTAATTCATAGTCATAACAAATTATTTATACATTTCGAACCTAGAGAAAAGTTATAATTGTTGTTATGGCACAGCAAGTGCTATTTTTCGCCTAACATTGTACGTGATAACTATATGATACGTGACAATAAAAGAATCACACCTGAAAAAATAGGGGAGTTGACTGGGCAAAAACTGTTTTTATTAACATTTGAGACTTACTTATAAGACCAATATTACCGTATATATATAATCATATTAATAAATTTTCTTGAGCTAAAAACCGCGATTTATATAAATTATGAATTGTCAACATCATCGTCAACAAACTCCAATTGTTAAAATAACAAATTCTAAACATTGATTTTAAAAAATTAATAAAAGGGTTTTTTTTGCAATTTTTGCAGGTTTTTCTTTTTGAAAAAGATACGAACGCAGCTATTGGTTAAAGGCTGGTTTATACTTATAAAAAACGTCCTTTCAACAAAGTCCAAAAAACAATATTAGAAAAGCCAAAACGTCCTTTGGACTTTTTGTTTTGGACGAAGTATGAATGCTACTTGGACTTTGTCCAAAGGACGTTTTAACGCTGTATTTCTCCTATGAACAAAGTCAAAGAACTTTGTCCTTTGGACTTTGTCCAAAGGACGTTTTGTCATAAGTATGAACCAGCCTTTACTTTATAATTATAATCGGCTTACAAGTAGTAGTAAAAATTTAGTTTTATAATTTTTATAGTGTCTGAAACTTATTGATATGTAGCTGTTATTAAAATATTGTTGAATTTCTGGCTGATTTCTTTTTAAACATTTCTTTTAAACATTTTATGGAGACATAAGAAGAACCATTAAAATTTTGCAGTTATAACGTGTTTTAAAAAAAATCAATTGGAACGCCAAATATTTTTTTAAATTTCCATTTTTTACAAAATTTTCAAATAATCAAATAGTCAACTTCATTTTTTCAAAGTTGCAGTTTAATTAAAACTAAGTAATTTAATGAATAATTCCTAAAACAAGGTATTTACTTTTAAGAATAACCTGTTTTTGTTAAAAATTTGACACTCTAGATTTGGATTTTAAGACTTAGACTTATTTTTAAATAGTCAATTCAATACTGCAAATCATCGAGGTTCGTTAGGTTTGATTTGCCTACAGCACCCTTTTTTTGAAACTGTTTCTCCAAGAATGAGTTTATTTTATGGTATTTCGCACTTTTCACACATGTTGGATAGAAATCTTTCATATCTAACTTCCCTATTCTCAGCTCTAAACTCCATATTTTAGACCCCAAGATTTAGTTCATTCAGCTTCAATAATTCTAAATTATTATCAGTACACAAAGCATGAAATCTATAATAGTTTGTTTATTATTATATATTTGTTTCTACATTTTCCATATAACTATCAATTATTGTGAAATCCTCTAAAGGAGTTAAACCGACATTTTAGTTGAGAAGATGAGTAGTTACTTACTAAAAGTTATCTTAAACATTTTTGCTTATGCTAAAATTTGTCCTAGCAATAATATTTCATGATATTGCGATTATAATTCTGATTTTTTAAAATTAATATATATATATATATATATATATATATATATATATATATATATATATATATATATATATATATATATATAGTAATAGAGCCTTTTATACATTTTCCTTCTTGCTGTCTTTTAGTTGTGTTTTCAGAAACTTAATTATCCAGAAGTCATATTAAACAAAAAATGTTGTCTGTGAATATATTAACTAAAACAGAGGTTAGGAAACACATATAATAATGTACATCTTTGGTCTTTTTTAAAATTTTCGTTTCAAATGTATTTTAGTGTTAAAAAGATGTGGCTAAGTTCCAAGCACTTGATTTTTATCAATAAATTTATAATTCAAGTATTAATTTTATGAAACATAATTTTAAAATTGAACAATAGGAAAACGTTGACTAATGTATTATGTATTACAGGAGGCAGATGTTAGGGAACGATCTCAATGTTCAGAAACTACGTTGACTAATGTATTATGTATTACAGCTGGAAAATGTTAAAGAACGATCTCAATGTTCAGAAACTTAAACATTTTTAAACGCTTCTTCCAGCATTAAAGACGCCGACCGTTAAACAATTGTGACACGTACCGCATACTTGTATTTATAGTCGTCATATTTCTGAAACAATAACACAACGGGAGTTGTGACACAATGCTCAAGAAATGAAATTGACCCGACGAAAAAATTAGCTATTTATTGCGTTTTTGAGTTTTTACTTTGAAATCAATCAATATTGGATATTTTTATATTAAATTAACTGAACGTTTGAAGCTAAACTCTTAGCAAAAAATGTAACCCGAATTTTAATGCGACTTCAGACTATTTTTGAGGGATCATTTAAATAATCTCTACACCTTTTATTTTTTTACTTTTTTCAAATACAACCCGAAGTAAGTAAAAAATTAAAACAGTATAGTTCCTGGAAAAACTGTTTCAAGGGATATTTTTAAAAACGACAGAATCATCAACAGCTAACTGTTTGTGTTTTCAGAAGTATAAAAAAGAAATGCAATAGTATACCGATTGTCCAAATTTAATTCCACAGTCACGATGTCAGTTTGTGTTGCATTTTTTTACCTAATTGACATCTTTTAACTTTTTTTTTCTGTTGCATTAAAACGCTGCTAAAAGATTCTCATTAATGGACGGCTACCCTCTAATTCAAGTGGTGTTCAGAAGTTGCATACTTGTTGTGGCTGTATGCGGCATCGCTGCCAACACTGTCAACCTCCTGGTGTTCAGCCAGCGGGGGATGCGTCGAGCCAGAATCAACCGGGTTCTGTTGATCCTCTCCGCCGTTGACGCCATGATCCTGTTTTGCACTCTGTTTCTTCTGCCGATCCCTGTATTTGCGGAGATGGTCGGGGACCATCACATCATCTCTGCCAGTAACACGGCCACGGTCATATTTTTCCCCATAGCCAGTGCCCTATGGTTCTTCAGTGTGTATCTTACGGTGGGCCTCAGCATCTACCGGTACACCGGGATGAAGAACCCTTTCCACGTCCGTCTGATCTACACAAAAGCCAGAGTGCGCTGCTACCTGATACTCACCACGACGCTGGCGATTCTTTTCAACATTCCACGCTGCTTCGAGGTAAAACTGGTTAACTACCGGTACTTCAATCCGCTCACAGGGCGTAACGTGACCCAGAAAGCTTTAGCTCTGACAAAAATGGGCAAAAGCTTTGAATACGTTTTCTATTACAAAGCGATTGCGGTCACTTTGATAACCATGCTGATACCATATTCAGTTCTTTGCACAGTTACAGTTCGATTACTCATTTCAGTCAAGCGCTTGAATTCTTCTCATATAAAGCTGCAGCTACAAAGGTCGCTGGAGAATTTTTCCGGAAAGGTTCAAAGGCTTTCTTACCGAAGGATTCGACTGATTAATTCGTCAAAAAGTAGGAGCTCTGTGATATATTCTAATGAGAGCTACGCTAATGAAAAACAAACTTTAAAGCCGCTCTCTAAAAAATCTTATAATTTTGACAGTAATATCTCGGAAGTGTTTGACACTGAGAGCAACGCCTCTCCAACCAGTCAAATCCGTTTTGCTCCAATCGAGGAAAGCGAGGCAGAAATAATTT
Source organism: Microlaimidae sp. YZB2_3 (assembly GCA_030248175.1). Classification (NCBI taxonomy): domain Eukaryota; kingdom Metazoa; phylum Nematoda; class Chromadorea; order Desmodorida; family Microlaimidae; species Microlaimidae sp. YZB2_3. The sequence goes on along the minus strand of JASAMX010014246.1, from coordinate 8,321 downwards.
CCACCACCGACATCGTCGACCGACACAAACTCAGCGTCCCGGCTGAAACTACAAAAAGAAGCTTGTCGTTCGATTTCTCCACCAATTTTCCAAAACGAATGGTGCCCAAATTGAACAAAAGAACTCGGCCGGTTTTTAAAAGCACCAGTCACCTTACCGCCAACTCGGTGCCATCCACCAGCGAAATGAGCAGACGTAGTCAGTCTAACAGTGTATCCAACGTGATGATGGACGGAAAAGTGGTGGCCTTCGAAACCGCCCATAAAAAAACGGTGAAAAAAACCAGCAAAGTCCTGCTGGCGGTGATGGCGATTTTTATGGTTTGCCATTTTCTACCCGTGGTAAATACGGTTCTGGAGGTTTTCAAATACGACAACATCGTTTTGACAGAAATAGGAAATTTGCTGGTTTGTTGTAACTCTTCAATAAACATATTAGCTTATATAGCGTTCGGAAGCAATTACCGGACGCACTTGCAGCACCTTTTTGGATGTCAGACGAAAAAAGTGTCTTTCAGTTCGCATTCGAGGTTTTAAAATTAATATTGCTGTTGTTGAGAAATATTTTAAATTAGGTACTTATATTTTATTAATAATGTTTCTTGAAATGTTTCTTTTGTTGTTTATATATAACATTTTGACAATAATATTATTTGTTTATTAATTTTCTCTGAAAAAAATTTTTTTAAGCTTTTTTTTATTTTAACGTCGACGTAAGATTTTCACAATAATGTGTTAATTAACATAACAATGTAGATTAGTAGTAATTTCATCGTTCAATAAACTATATTTTGTGATTTTTTCGTTTAATTAAAATTGTTTATATAATTATTAACTCTATAGAATTTTTAGCGGCTTTTTTTAGTATTTTGTATTTTATTATTTACAAATATTACTGCAGACTTTACACCAAAAGTAACGTCAAAAAATTCAACCAAAGTCTACAGTAATATTTGCTAATAATAAAATACTGTTAACACTAATAAAAATGATTTGTGTGTGAGTTTTGTGCTAGAAAACGGGCCGATTTTACCTGGGCCTATGTTACGACAAAAAATGTGACTATAGTTTGAAGTGGACTTTGTGGAACGTATCATATTTGCATCTGTCTTGTGCTTTTTGCTCACTGAAAACAATATATACACCGTATGATAATAATTTTTTGATTCGGTAAACCATTTACACAGCCCAGCTGTAACTTCTGTTAATTATTTTATTTATTAAAATATTTATTAGTAAGAACTATAGCAATACAAGTAAAGAATCTTATAACACAAATAGTAAAAAAATTACACAAACATTAGTATAATAAAAAATTATATTTTAGTGAACTTAGTAATATATTTATAATAAAAGTGAAATTTGGTTAGAGAAAACAACAAAACATTACAGAGCAAATAATTTAAAATGTGCAATAAACACAAAACATATGATGAAAAAATCATGAAATACATAACGTATACATGAAATAGAATGCTATATGATGAAAATAAAAGGAGAAAGGACAGAAAGAGCTAAAAAAGCTATTTTAAGTGTTTATCTAACAATTAAAACAGTTAAAAATCAAGAAGAAGAAGAAGGAAATATTTATATCAAAAAAGTGTTAATATTTGCACAAAACCAAATAACGCATTATAATTCTTACATAAAACAGCAATTAATCTGACAATAGGCGGGTAAAGGCTTTACGCTTATTTAATTCCAAATTGTGTTACAAAATAACAACAGTAAATATAAAAAAACAGTTAGCCCTTTGGACCCCGTCCCATTTTTAGAACATTTTTCAGGGCTAGTCTATGCTGTTTTGAATTGAATTTTTAAAAAATAACCTGATTTAAGCTCAAAAAAAAGAAAAAGATAGTTAGAAATTTTTTGATTAAATTTACTCAGGCTTCCTAAGTAGGGTTTGTGTATTTGCGCCGAGTTTATGCTTGCATTACTGTCGAGTTGACTTTGTGACAGAATTGCGTTAAGAATAAAAAATTAAGCGTTCGATTTTTAATAAGCAGTAAAAGAAAAATATAGTAATTTCAATTTTAAATTTTTTTAATTATCGTGCACTTATTGTTGCGTATTTTTTGACGCGTAACATTCATGTTTAATCCATGTTCATGTGTTCCCGTGTTTGCTTTTTTCCCCGTTACGACGGTGAAAGGTTTTTTTGTAAATGTATTAATTCCTATTATTTTCACTAGTAATCAAAGTGCATTCGCAATGGTCCGCACCAGGGGGAAAAGGCAATCATGCAAACGTACTCTGATTACCAGCGAAAATAACGGGACTTAATACATTTACAAAAACATTTTTCATCAGGGAAAAGGCAATCACGGGGGAACGGGTTAAAGCTTTTAAACAATACTATAGTTGGGTACAGTTATATTATTAAAGGAGCACTGTCACAAATCAAAATCCTATATAGCCCAACCCGGACTGCTCTTTTAATACTGAACCAATCGAGCTGAATTTTAAAAATGTTGTAGCCTTGTAGTGGAGCACTCCAAATCCTGAATTTGAGTTAGGTAGGTTTGGTATTAAAGGAGCAGTTCGTTTCGGGCGATATAGGAATTTGATTTGTGACAGTGCTCTTTTAATAAATTTAAAAAGAAAAAGTAAAAGAACATGACGATGATGAATGAATTTACAAGTTGTGCATGATCACGGTCAAAAACCAACCATCTGTTGTCAAGATAATCTTTTGCTTTTGTTTGTTGCATGGTTTACAAAACTTGACAAACTCAGTGGTTGTCGCCAAAAAATCTTTATTGATCGATTGGAAGATTTTTATTACGCTATTATTTTGAAATTTGTTATTTTAATTGATAAATCAATAACATAGACCTAAATAAAATAAATTGGTTCTATGAAAGTTGTGCCTTTTTCTGTTCTTTCCTATGAGTCTGTATGTTTATTTCTGATCAATCAGTAACAAAAAATGAGTATTAAAATTATCAGAAAAAAGGGAAAAAAATAAATTTTAATTACAAATTTCCAACGTTTTTTAATTACAGTTGACGTGGTACTGCCGGAATTTCCCAGTAAGGACGGCTCTTGAACCTGCTCCGGAAGGCTGGAGGCAGGTAGGAGGTAGGGTGGAGGTAGGTAAAATTGCTTTGGAGGCAGGTTGCCCTGCTCTCTAGTTTAAGCATATACAGGTTAGAAGGCAGGTAGGAGGCAGCTAAAACGGCCTCAGAGGCAGGTAGAAAGCAGGTAAAAACCGTTTTTGCCAATTCAGGCACCCCATCCTTACCGGAATAAATTACTTCGTGGTGATCCCGCACCACGTACAATTTTAAATGCACCAATTTGTCAAAAAAGAAAAACCATTGTTATTATTACAATAGTTTAATATAATAGTTTAATAAACAAACACGGTTAAGATTAAAGTCACGTGATCCATGAAGCTGAATGAAATTTGAGTCAAGCAATTAAAGCTTAAAATTTGTAGTCTTTAGTATTATTTAAGGTTTATGCTGAAAATTAAACCGTGACGCTTGTGGCAGAACGCTCCACTGGCCTACTGGAACTTAAAAGATTAAAGAAAATTTACGCTAGTGATATTATATTATTTATTGTTATTTATGATTTTCGAAAACATGCCTAACGGACTTGCAAAATTACATTTATTCAAATCAGGATTTTAAGGATTCTCAAAATGTCATATAGTCTTCGATATCACGTCATAAATGTTGTTTTCTGTGGAAATAGTTGTGGGAGGAGCTGTGTTAGTCAATTAGCGCTTGGGAAAAATTGATCTCCAATGAATGAGAAATCCCCATGTTTTAATGGGAGGATTTTGACCATCGTGTTTTAGTTTAAACACAACGTCTCTAGATTCAACAAAATATCACATCTTTAGCTTAACGAAAATCTTCTTAAACTTCCTCTGAAAGCACGCAATTAAAGAAAAGATTAAAGAAAATTTACGCTAGTGATATTATATTATTTATTATTATTTATGATTTTCGAAAACATGCCTAACGGACTTGCAAAATTACATTTATTCAAATCAGGATTTTAAGGATTCTCAAATTGTCGTATAGTCTTCGATATCACGTCATAAATCATGTTTTCTGTGGGAATGGTTGTGGGAGGAGCTGTGTTAGTCAATTAGCGCTTGGGAAAAATTGATCTCCAATGAATGAGAAATCTCCATGTTTTAATGGGAGGATTTTGACCATCGTGTTTTAGTTTAAACACAACGTCTCTAGATTCAACAAAACACCACATCTTTAGCTTAACGAAAATTTCCAGCAGTTTAACCTCATTATCATCTGTTCTAATTTTGTTTATTTAGTGAGCAACTGCACATATGCTACAACTGCTAAATTACTATAGTTCACATACGGACACCTATGACTAGTCCACATCTTTTCTGTCTAAACATACTTTCCATGTGGCTTAATGCACACCTGGAGAAATCCAGGATGTTTAGGATTTAGTAAAATTTTTGTATAAAAATATTTTTTGGGTTTTAAAATTTAAATTTAATAACTGTAGCTATTTAAGCTGCCCCTGGGGTTTTCCAGGATATTTATTTTGGTGGCTTAATGCTACACCTAGAGCAATCCTGGATGTTGAATGTTTAGTAAAATTTTGTTTTTTTTTAAAAATATTTGGGTTTAAAAATTTTATTTTAATAACAGTAGCTAAATAAACTGCCCCCGGAATTTTCCAGGATGCCTTATGTAACAACCCGGGTTTGTTAGACCACAGAATATTACATTAATTTTTTATACCTAGATGTTGTATTTGAATAAATTGTTTAACCTCAATGTTTGAATGTGTATGCAAGCCAAGTGCAGAGTAAATGCACGTATAATTTGCAGAGTAAATGCACGTATATTAATTTAAAATTATATTACTATGTTGATTTGGCGGTTCATGCATTGTGATGAAGTTGTAGGGTACAGGATCGATAGAACCCTTTGAAGACCCATACAACTTCCGAATGTGAGACTACTCCTTTCATAATTTAAAGACATTTATGCGGACGTTTATGTACAAAATATAAAGACAATTCATTCAAGATGATCACATGACACATAGATATATTTATATACAAAATATCATCACCCAAGGAGGGGATCCACCACAATGGAAGATGTAAATATGATAATGAATTTCCCAAGAAATATCGGCCTTCTGGCAAATTAGAATTGCCTAGTTCTTTATATTACGATCATGGTTACGTGTTAATTCTTTTGGTTGGAGCCCATGGGTCTGCAATGATCTTTATGAGTTTGGTCCATTTAAATTTTGGAGTGCTTTGGCACTAGCTTATTAATAAATATTTAGATGTTAGATGTTAGAGCAGTCCGGGTTATTAAAGGAGCAGTCCGGGCCGGGGCAGGCGCGAAAAATTAAGCAGAATTTGTAATTTTGGTCATTTTTTTCAAATAAAAACCAACATCTTTACTGTTAATTATTTGGTTTATGTAATGAATAGTCACGTTTTAGAATTTAAGTACTTTGTGAGAAAAAAAATTTATTTTTTATTACACAAAAGTTTTTTTTTCTAAGCAGAACAAAATTTTTATTTTCATATTTCAATTTTTCTAAACCTAAATTATTATTTTATTTACATAATATATGTACATTTTCACGTAATTATTAGCAGTATATTCTTGTTTAAAGCAATATTATACTTAATCGCAAACCATTTATGTTACTTTTAAAGAATGCTTTACAAATATGTAGAGGAAGAGTTAAAATACTTACAAGGAGCATGTTTTGATCAGTAAAGCAAAACGTGGTAAAAAAACTAAAATCAAAACTGGGTACAAGTAACAAAAATATTTCATAATAACAAAATCTCTTCATATTAAAATATTTTTAATTAAATATGTTGGCACCTAATTGGCGAAATTTAACCGTAAAAGTTAAGAATACTAGTCTTGCTTGAATGTTATTTTAAAAAAGAACTTTTACTCAAATTTCATTTACACACCACTATTCAACATTTTTTAGTTTAAACATATAAAAAGGGTTAAAACGTACTTTTTTATTTTAAAAAGTAAGAGCATTTTTAAAATTTTATTGTCAATTTTTGTAAATTAAAAAACACCTCTTTTTAAGTTGTAAAAAGTAAAATATTATATTGCGAGTACATGAGACTACTCGCTTTCTAGCTGTTTCAAGTTGATTGTTTTAATGATTTTAATCAAATTATTTAATTTTAGCCAAAAATTATAAAATTAACCTCACGTAAACTTTTTCAATGTAATTATTTTCGTGATTTTGCACTACTTTTTATAATTTTTCGAGATTTATCAAAAACATAATATAACCAAAAATATATAATATAACGAAAAATGTGCAACTCCTATATAAAAAAGTACGGAAAAGGTGGCCTTTATAATGAGCCTCTCCATTTAAAGACACTCTCCATAATAATGGCAAAGTAGCCATTTTAATGCGGGAAAATATGCTGTTCGCTTACGTTATTCAGCACAAATGTGCGCGGATCAATTAAAAACATTTTATTTCATTTGGGGGATGCGTGCGCATTTAGTGTAAAGTGACGTAGGCGAACGGCATATTTCTTTGAATTAAAAAGCCATTATTATGGAGGGAGGGTGCCATTTAAATGGAGAGGCTCATTATAAAGGCCACCTTTTCCGTACTTTTTTATATAGGAGTTGCACATTTTTCGTTATATTATATATTTTTGATATAACCCAAAAAAATTTTTTTGATTATACACTATAGGTTTTTAAATAAAATTATGAAAGAAAAAAATGCAACATTTTAAACGTTCGCGACTTTCTGTGCATATACCACTGATTTCTTGCAAAGAGAATTTTTTGCAGTCAATAATTGTTTTTTCGTGTAGCGCATTTACTTACAAAAGTGGAAGCAAAGTTGCAATATGCACTGCAAAACGCTAACACTGTTAAAAATTGGTGCACCCAAAAATAGCAGAAAATGGCGGGTTTTCAGTATTAAACTCGCACAAGAGTGCTAGTTTCAAGCAAAATATTTTATTTAAAAATTAGTATTATTCTTATTTAGCATTATGCGAAAACTTTATTTAAAATTAAATATAAACAGTTCATTATTAACTTTTTGTTTTAAAAATTTACGTTTGGTGTCTTTTGGCTGGATACAAAATATTGGGTTCAAAAAAACTGGACTCACTCCGCAGGTTTTTTTTTAAATTTTATGAATACTATTGTGTAGATTTACAATAAACTTAAAAATTCTAAAATAAAGACTAGACATCAGCTTGAATTTTATTAACGTAACAAAATTTAAAAACAATTTCCAATATTCACCTAAAAATAAACGCAAGAATATGTAATCCAAGCAAATAGGGTAGTGCATTTAATTTCGGCACTTTTCCAAATTGGGCATTTTTGATTTTGGACTATATCTTTGGTAATCCTGGACGGAATACGACGTTTGATAGCTCAAATGAGACCTAATTATATGTAGATGACTGTCGTGAGCTTTTTATTTATTATGTTATGATATTTTCATGTGAAATTGTGTGATTTATAAAAAATAAAATTGATACTCGTTTTTAGAACATGGGCATTTCATGATTACGCAATAAATTGGTTTAAAAATTAAACTGTCCTGGTAAAATTTAGTATATTTTCCGAATTTTTAGTCCCCGTGGTTCTACGCTGCGTCTGTGGTGAGCAATCGTTATAAAATAAAATAGTGTAATTTCGGCACACATATTGCTGTAGGTAAAAACGGGTTGAATTAAATTGTAAATTAATTGTCGGGTGTTAAATTGTAATTGTAAATAGTTAAAAGATAACGTTTAAATGTTTAGGGGTCATAGCACTGCATTTAAACTCGATTAAGAGGGTCCTTTTAAAAAGTGCCGAAATTAAATCCACTTTTTCCCCAAATTTTGCTCATTTTGATACCATTTGGCATTTTAGCTGTAACTTTTTGCCAGTTACACGTAGAACAACAAGTAGAAGCTTAAATTAAAGAAAACTGTCTGGAAATAATGATAGGCTTTTAAATTTTTGAAAATGATGATTTTTTGACTGAGAAACAATTAATTGTTTGTAAAGTGCCGAAATTAAATGCACACATTTAATTTCGGCAATTTTCCATTTTTTTTAAAAACTGATTTAATTAAGTAAAAAACTACTTTCGTACAGCGAAACTTTTGTGACGCAACACAGTATCGTGAAAGCTTCGAAATGAGCTATCAAACATGAAAATCGGGCCATACAGTGAAAAGTTACATTGGAAAAACGAAAAAGTGCCGAAATTAAATGCACTACCCTATGTCCAGTTGTACAATAAACCGTTCTATGACTACAGGATGATTAGCAGACGTAACTGAACGAAGTACAC
>JASAMX010014245.1:0-13911 GCA_030248175.1 Microlaimidae sp. YZB2_3 | reverse complement strand
CTTGTTGCCTATTGTTGGTGCTTTTGTTTGAAGTATTGGGTTTATTGGCGTGTTGTTGAGATGTGATTTGTGACTGTGTTTGTGCTGGATTTGTTGTTTTAATGCTTTGTAAGTTCTATTGTGTATGTCTGTTGGAATGTTTGCTGTGTAGTTGTTGTTGTGAAATATTGTTTGTATTTTCCCAGCCTGTGGGTCTCGGTGTTGTGTTAAGTGGTTGAGTGGATTGTTTGTGTACATGACTGCCAATTTTGCTTGTTTTGGTTGGGAGTTGAATGTGAGTTGCTATTGGGGAAGGCTTTGGCCTCTGTGTGTATGTATGTGTGTGTTTGTTGTCTGTGGTGTGCCCTGTTGCGACCCTGTCACATTTTTTTGTATATGCATTTGGTATATAGTTTTTATTGATAATACAGAAAGCTTTTTAATGTTTTAGAGATGGCAGTGCTGTTGGTTTTCGTTGTTTGACTATGGAGAACTTACTTTACGCACTGATCTCAGCTTTTTATGTTTCTTCTTCATGATGACCAACAAACCACACTGAGTTTGACACACTACTATCACTTACAAAGGAATAAGAAAGGATTATTTACAACTCAAAAACCAAAACTCTTGGGGCTCACTTTTGACCCCAAGCTTACATTCAACACACACATCGCAAATACACACAGGTAAGCACACGGCAAAACACTTAAAATCATAAATGCATCTTACAGCAACAATGTGGAAAACCAAGAAACACCTCATCACATATACAAAGGCAATCACTCGACCCAAATAAATTGAGTATGCCAATAGATGAGGCCCCACAACATGGAAAGAGCACACAAATTAACAAACTGCAAACAATACAAAACACTGCTCTCAGGGTCGCAACAGCAGATGACAGACACACACACACATCATACACACAGGCAAAAGTCCTCCCAATAACTCACATTCAACTCCACGCAAAACAAGCAAAATTAGCAACTATGTACACAAACAATCCACCTAACCACTTAACACAACAAACTGCACCCCAGTAGGTCGAAAATACAAACAATATTTCAGCAACAAACAATACAAGCAAAAACATTCCAAACAGAAATATACACAATAAAACTACAAGCATTAAAACAACAACTACACAGCAAAACACATCCAACAGACATACAATAAAACTTACAAAGCATTAAAAACAACAAATCCACACAAGCACATATTATAATTGTTATATTAAAGAAGCACCCCAATAAAACCCCACAAATTTTCAAAACAAAAGCACCAACAATAAGCAAACTGAGGAAGAAAGTTTTCCTCGCGGGGTCAGGGAGAGAACCCTTGCCCAACTGGGAGGGAAATTTCCTCCTTTCCTCTACGTTCACCTACACACAAAATTAATCCCACAAGCACAGTAGGTACACATTATCAAAACTGCCCGCTATGTAAAACACAAATACACACAACACAACATTTTTCACATGCACACACGATTAATACCTGGACCTTGGACCAAAAGACCTTCGGGCCCTAACTCGGCCACCTCTCCCTCCGCAGCGGGAAGAGGGGGTGGAGCAAGGCGAGGGAGCGCGCGGAGGGGACGGAACAAATCACCGGGGTTCGGAAATCTAAAACCCCAAAAAAAAAAAAAAAAAAAAAAATTAGTTTGACGACGACGAAACGAAACTGCGCACCATACTGGCATTCACCGCAGGCTCTGTCAGTCCCCCAATACCCCCCCCCCCCAACCAAATCACTTCTTTTGACCCTTCCTACTTTTGGCAACTATTATTTGCATTTAAAACATATGAAACAAATGTTTTTCTAATTGTTCACTGATTCCTGCAAGCAAGTCTCTAAATTAAGCTAAAAAATTATTGCATTTTTATTACCGTATTTAAATAGTAAACTTAAAGGAAATGTTAGAAATGTTTTTATTTTTACTTCAAAACAAACGCATTACTTTGCCTTCCGATGCAAAGATCCTCCTGACCCAAATACCATATGTAATTTTTTTCCTACCACAGCCCATGGTATCAAACTGTCAAACATCTCCTTACTGTCAAAAATTCAAAAAACTTTACGAGGGGGCGTAGCCAGGATTCTCGGATTCCATACAAATTTTTTGAAAGGGGGTTGTAGGGGTATTGTACTCTCGACAAGACCCAAAATATATTTGGATTTCAGGCTAAAAGTGATTTTTGTTGTCAAAATGTTTTTTTAATGCTTAAAAATTTATCAAAATAGTAACATTAAATACTTTGATCTACGAAAAAAATTTCAAAAATTGTCTTTTAAATTTATTAAAAACATTACTTAAAAGTTGTAAACACACATAAAAGGTTTAGTGTGCGAGGCGGAGCAAAGCGAAAAATTTTTTTTTAAAGTTGTTCTTTGAGCCCGAAACCTTTTCGTCCGGCCAGCCCAAAAAGAGGGGTTAACAAACCCCCATAACCCCCTGGCTACGCTTTTGCGCTCTACCTACCTGACACCGTTAAAAGTCGCGGTGATCTATGAGAGAATACTACGTTTTATATTTGACACTTTGGTGGGTGATATAGTTTTTAGGCATAGCAAGAGCAAGTTGGTCGGAGTGAGGGGGGGCTTAACCCCAAATTAGGGGGGGGGGGGGTTAAAAAAAATCTGAGAAAACGCAAAATACCCACAATCGTTTTTTTTTTCTGGAGTGCATTTTACTCATATCGTTTTTCGATTCCTAAAAGAAAAAAATTAGGTTAAAAACTCGATTTTAGGTCAAAAAAGGCCTTTTTTATTCTTATTTTGAGTCTTTTTTACTGTTTAACATTCATTTTGACCCTGAAACTCTTAAGTTCGGAGGATGGGAAGTCATTTTAAAGACATTTTTTTCTTCATTTTTCCAAAATTGGGGGTTAAGTTTTCTCCCCGAACCCCCCCCGTGCCCATGTATGTGTTTAGGTAGAAAAAGGGGCTAAAATACTATTTTATTGAAAATTTGCGTTTTAGTAGACTGAAAAATTTTTAAGAGGAAGGGGGGTTAGATTTAAAAGTCAGATGGGGTTAAGAGTGGAGTCAGGGGTGAAAATACAAATTGGGGGTGGGGCCAGACATGAGCATAAGGGGGTAGGCCCCAAACCTTAAATTTTGAACCCCCCACTCTTAGAAAAATCTCAGGTATTTTTAAATTTTTTTTTAATTTTGAGACCCAGCTCACTGCAATTTTTTCTGAACTCAAGTGATCCGCATCCTCCGCCACCCTCTAGCCAAATTTTGGGTATAAACTGAATCTAGGTTAAAATTTACTGTTATATATATGTTTTTGTTGTAAAAAACAGTAAATAAAAATTTTTGGGTGGGAGGGGCGGAACGAAAAAAATTTTTTTTTGTTGTACTGAATTCAAAATGAAATCTGGGAAAATATATATACATACACACACACACAGAGAGAGAGAGATACACACACAGATAGACACACACACACACACACACACATACATATAAATGTATACATGCATATATATAGTATATATATATACACACACATATATATACGCGTGTGTACATATATATATATATATATATATATATATATATATATATATATATATATATATATATATATATATAGACACACAGAGGAGACACACAAACACAGAGGAGAGACACACACGCACGCACGAACGCACGCACTACATCTATTTATTCGTCGTTACTCTGACACAATGAGTCAGATTCGTCGTAAAATACTCGTAACTGTGACTCTTTTTATACCTAAACAGAAAGTTAATATGAACAAAATGAGTCAGACTCACGTTAATTTAATACTGATTGTGACTCTTTGTGTCAGAGTAACGACGTAATATATATATATTAATTATACGATTAGCGGCATCGAAATTTATTTTTTCCTTCATTTTATTTCGGCGTAAATTCTTCTTCCGGCAACATCGGGGCAAATGAAATGTGATTAATGCGCGGGCGACTAAGTATTTAGCTAGTCCAATAAAAGGCGGTTTATTGCAATTGATTGTCTGCCGAGGGATGGAGTTGCGGTTGGTTCGTCGTTACTCTGACATAAAAAGTTACAATCAGTATAAAATCATCGTGACTCAGACTCATTTTGTTTAGATTAATTGCGTGTTAAGATATAAAAAGAGTCACAGTTACGAGTATTTTACGACGAATCTGACTTTTTGTGTCAGAGTAACGACGAATAAATAGATGTAGTGCGTGCGTTCGTGCGTGCGTGTGTGTCTCTCCTCTGTGTTTGTGTGTCTCCTCTGTGTGTCTATGTGTGTGTGTGTGTGTGTGTGTGTGTGTGTGTGTGTGTGTGTGTGTGTGTGTGTGTGTGTGTGTGTGCGCGCGCGCGTGTGTGCGTGTCTCTCTCTGTGTGTGTCTGTGTGTGTGTGTGTGTGTGTGTGTGTGTGTCTGTGTGTGTCTGTGTGTGCGTGTCTGTGAGTTTGTGTCTGTGTGTGTGTGTGTGTGTGTGTGTGTCTGTGTGTGTGTGCGTGTCTCTCTCTCTGTGTGTGTGTGTATGCGTGTGTATGTGTGTTTTCCCAGGATTTCATTTTGGGGGGGGGGGGCGGATTTCAGTACAACAAAAAATTTTTTGGGGGGGAGGGACTCCGCCCCTCCCACCGAAATTTTTTATTTACTGTTTTTTACAACAAAAACGTGTGTGTGACAGTAAATTTTAACCTAGATTCATTTATACCCAAAATTTGGCTAGAAAGGGTGGCGGAGGGATCGGATTAAGAATTCCGGAGAAAGGTAGGGTAGGGTGTCAAAATTAAAAAAAAAATTTGGGAAAAGCGAGAGGGTGCCTAGATTTTTTCTAAGAGTGGGGGGTTCAAAATTTTAAGGCTAGGGGACTAAGGGGAGTGGACCCCACCCTACCCCTCCCCCTATGCTCATGTATGGCCCTACCCCCAATTTGTATTTTTTCACCCTGACTCCACTTTTAACCTCATCTGAATTTTAAATCTAACCCCCCTCCCTCTTAAAAATTTTTGGGCTATTACTAAAACTAAATTTTCAATAAAAATCAGTATTTTTACAACTTTTTTATACCTAAACACATACATGGGCACGGGGGGTTGGGGGGTTAACCCCCTAATTCTGAGAAGGGGGGTTTAACCCCCCCCCACTCAGAAGGGGGGGGGAGAAAAGGTTAACCCCCCAATTTTGGAAAAATGAAGAAAAAAATGTCCTTAAAATGACTTCTAACTGCCTCCAAACTTAAGTTTTGGGGTCAAAATGAATGTTTTAAACAGTAAAAAGCTCAAAAATGCAATAAAAAGGCCTTTTTGACCTAAAATCAGAGTTTTTTTAACCTAATTTTTCTTTGAAATCGAAAAACGATATGGGTAAAATGCACTCCAGAAAAAAAAACGATGTGGGTATTTTGCGTTTCTCGGATTTTTTTTAACCCCCCCCCCTAATTTGGGGTTTAAGCCCCCCACACCCTCACTCCGGACCAACTTGCTCTTGTATGCCTAAACACCTTATATCACCCACCAAATATTCAATAAAACGTAGTATTATTCTCATAGATCACCGCGACCTTTGACGGCTAGGTAGGTAGAGCGCAAAAGCGTAGCCAGGGGGGTTATGGGGGTTGTAACCCCTCTTTTGGGCTGGCGGAGGTAAAAAGTTTGGGGTCCGAAGAGAACAATTTTAAAAAAAATTTTTCGCGCTTCGCTCCGCTCAGCGCTCGACCTTTATATATATTTTTACAACTTTTAAGTTATGTTTTTGATGAATTTCAAAGACAATTTTTGAAAATTTTTTCGTGGTATCGCTATCGAACGATTTTTAATGTTATACTTTTTTAAACTAAAAATTTTTCAAGTTTAATTTAAAAAAACATTGCAAATAACAACAAAAAGAATCACTTAGCGAAAAGTGCCAAAAATTTTACCCTTTTTTAATGTTTTTTTAACGGTATTTTGAAAATTTGGAGTACAATCCCCTACAACCCCCCTTTCAAAAAATTTGTATGGAATACAACCCCCTTTCCAAAATCCTGGCTACGCCCCTGGTAGAGCTTTTGAATTTTTGACAGTTAAGGGGGGTGTTTGACAGTTTGATACCATGGGCTGTGATTTAAGAAAAACACCCTGTGGTATTTGGGTCAGGAGGATCTTTTAGTAGGGAAGGTAAAAATAATGCGTTTGTTTAAAAATAAAGCTTTGTAACATTTCCTTTAAGTTTTACTATTTAAATACGGTAATAAAATCCGATAATTTTTTAGCTTAATTTAGAGACTTTGCTTAGGATCAGTAGGAAACAATTAAAACATTTGTTTTCATGTTTTAATAGATAGTTAGAAGTAGGAAGGGTCAAAAGTTATTTGGTTGGGGGGGTAGACTGACCAAGGGTTTAAGGAGCCTGCATAAATGCCAGTATGGTATGAGTCACAGTTACGCAGTACGTCAAACTAATTGTGTGTCCTTTGCCAGTAACCAGGGTTTCGTTCAACCCTGGTTCGTTCCGTCTGGCACGCTCCTCGCCTTGCTCACCCCCTCTTCCCACTCCCGGAGGAGATCAGCAACCGCCGTAGGGTTCGCCCAAAGGTCTTTTGGTCCCAAGGTCGTGTTAATGTGTGTGCATGTGAAAAGATGTTGTGTTGTGTGTATTTGTGTTTTACATAGCGGGCAGTTTGATGATGTGTACTGTGTGGGATTGATTTTGTGTAGGTAGAAGTAGAGGAAAAGAGATTTCCCTGCCCTGAGTTGGGCAAGGGTTCTCCTGACCCCGCGAGGAAGATTTTCTTCCTCGTTGCTTATTGTTGGTGCTTTTGTTTGAAGTATTGGGTTTATTGGGGTGTTGTTGATGTGATTTGTGACTGTGTTTGTGTGGATTTGTTGTTTTAATGCTTTGTAAGTTTTATTGTGTATGTCTGTTGGAATGTTTGCTGTGTAGTTGTTGTTGTGAAATATTGTTTGTATTTTGAGCTTGCTGGGTGCAGGTTGTTGTGTTAAGTGGTTGAGTGGATTGTTTGTGTACATGACTGCCCATTTTGCTTGTTTGCGTGGAGTTGAATGTGAGTTGCTATTGGGAGGACTTTTGCCTCTGTGTGTATGATGTGTGTGTTTGTGTCTGTGGTGTGCCCTGTTGCGACCCTGAGAGCAGTGTTTTGTATTGTTTGCAGTTTGTTAATTTGTGTGTTTCATGTTGTGGGGCCTCAGACTGTGCTGGCATACTCGATTATTGGTCGAGTGATTGCCTTGTATGTGAGTGAGTGTTTCTTTTGGTTTACCCCACGATGTTGCTGTGAGTGCATTTATGATTTTAAGTGTTTTGCGTGCTTTGCTGTGTGTATTTGCGATGTGTGTGTTGAATGTAAGCTTGGGGTCAAAAGTGAGCCCCAAGAGTTTTGGGTTTTTAGTTGTGATGAGTGTTGTGTTATTTATTTGTAGTGATAGTAGTGTGTCAAACTAATTGTCGTTTATTTTGTCGTAGGGTAGTGAAGAAGAAACATAAAAGACTAACATGAGGATCAAGTGCGTAAGTAAGTTCTCCATCGTCAAACAACGAAAACCAACGGCGCTGCCATCTCTAAAACATTAAAAAGCTTATGTATTATCAATAAAAACTATATCCCAAATGCATATACAAAAAAATGTGACAGGTGTCAAGTGAAGAGTGTTTGTTACCTATCTCCAGAAATATTCGTCCTCGAAAACCTTTGTAATTTGTGCATTAACTTTCTAACTTCACCTTCTGGGCGGCTTTAGCGGTTTAAACGTGCATTTAGACAAAATAATTCTTGGATTTTTGACCTTTTTTAGATTCTATATGGTGGTGCTACTTTATTTGAAAATTTAAGGAATTTATACTTTATATTATTATAAATTTTGTTATGTAATAAAATAGGCGATATAAATCCAAAGTACCTATTGTAATATTTTGAGAATATCAATTAAAGAATTTGAAATGTGTTTTTAACATTTTTTTTTAATTTTAATAATTTTAATTTTAATAGAAAATTTTTTAGAAAGTATTTTTAAAACTACAAAAAAATTAACAATTCACTAGATTTTTCATAAAAACAGATTTTTTTTTAATAATTTCCTCTGACAGAAACAAAATTAAATTTTAAATTCTGGATTTTTAATAAGTAAAAAACACGATTTATTCTTTACACATTAAAAAAACTGCAGACAGTTTTTTGTTAACATAGTATGCTATTGTAATTTTTAATTGCGTTTAAAAATATTCATAACTTTCATTCATAAGTTTATCTCACACAATAAAAACGAATAGTAAATGTAATCAGACCTGTGCACTGCCCCCCGGGGTTTTATTGGGGGAGGGCAATTCCAAAACGGGGGGCACGCGGCGGCAACTTTTTTGAAACGGGGGGCAAGCAGGGGAGAAACAAAAAAAAGAGAAAAAAGGGAAAAAAAAGGAAAAGGAAAAAAGGAAAAAAAGGGACAAAAAAAGCGAAAATAAGGTAAAAAATTGGTCTAAAATGGCTTAAAATGCATTGAAATAGGCTAAAAACTGCAAAAATTTCGCGATGATGGCCCCATCATAGGTCAAAAATGGTGTCACAATTTTTTGGGTACTTTTTCATTTTTTGGGCGGGGGGGGGGCAATAAAACGGGGGACGAATCCTACAATAAAGCGAGGGGGTGGCGTTTCCAGACCGTGCACAGGTCTGTGTAATCAATTTAAAAATTAAAGCACGCATAAATTTAAAACTTACCCTTGAAAGTTGCGGTGACGAACAATCAAAATTTTCAGGTGCTATAAAAAGATATCCGCGATTTGTAATTTTTCTAGCCATCTAAAAATTGATAAATCTCAATGTATTAGCAAGTATGTATGTGTGTATATAAAAAGTATAAAAAACAAACTATTATTCTACTTTTTAATTCACAAACTGGATAAAATTAGAATATAAATACTATCGTAAAACATTATTCAAAAGTTATTGGGAAAAAATCTTTAAGTTTATTGTCTATTAACGAAATCTGGATTTTTTAAATAAAATTGGCAAAAATCGGTAACGATTTAATGGATAAAACGGTATGCGCAATAGAATAAAGGAATGAGTTCCGACAGTATAATAGAGTCATCGCAATGTTGTACAATGTGTAAAACATAATAGAAAAAAATCGTCAAGAATGAGGGTTCGAAATCATCCCAGTTTCTTTGTTGTTTATTCTCATACAAAGCGTCGCGTCTGATTTTTGCGAACTCCCAGATAATATTCCAGTTTTTGTGATTCAGCCATGATTTATATGAATGCCTGCATATAACCTCAGGAAGATTTTTTTTTATTTTTTAAAATTGCAATCCCAATGCTGCGGTATTTGTTTGGTTTAAAATTGCAAAGTGCTAGCTAGGTACCGGTACCAAGGTACCGGTACCCGTTTTAAATGACAAATATACTATTTCGAGAAAAAAAACACAAAAACTTCGAAGCAATCACAAATAAAACATTTTCACATTGTAGAACTATTGTTTACAAATAAATGTGATCCAGAGAATTAAAAAGTACCAAAGTGGATTCTGGAAATCTAACTAAAAATGAATAAAAAATCTTTAACTTTAAGAAGTGCTCATTTACACGAAAAAGATGACATTTAAAAAAAGAAGGAAAAATAAAAACAAAAAGCCATAATTATAAAGCATTATATTTTTTTAAAAAGGTACCGTAGTTTAAATAATAATGGAGAAAATATTTTATTTTAGAATATTATATTTTGTTTGTTTTTTTACCGCACCTACTGCACAAGTAAAATTCATTGTGCATGGTGAAAAGTAACCATAAGATGACGATTCATCCGATGTCATAATCAAATAGAATTATAATATCTCAATGACCAAAACCAAAATCATTATTAAATTATTTTTTAGTCGCATAAATGAGCCCGAGCAATGTAGGGCGTGTACGTGTTTACCTTTTAAACTCAAAAATGTTGTATTTCTTTAGAAAACGAGGAAAAAAGGTCCGAAATTCCTAAGCAAAAATCTAAAGACGTTTTGTTTTCAAAGCTTCTACACAATTTTAAAACATTTTATACCTTCGCGCTCTCCAAAGCAGCTTCTGAATGAGCATTTTTTTGTTTAAAACACTGCTGACATCGGAGTTTATTGAACTGGTTGGCTTGAAATCTCTGACAAATTCGACTCATGATGATTTTAAAGCGAAGTTGAATCCAATGAAAAATGTGCCAGTCAAAATACAATTTAATTTAAATATGCGCACAGCAAAATTCTATGGTACGAAATAGGTTTGTTATATTCCCACGTTAAGACTTTTGAAGCTGGCGAAAAATATTTAATGGAAAGCACAAAAATACGTTTGTATTTTACAATTTTTACTTTTCGTCCCCGATAATGATTGTGCTAGCTGATTTTGAAGATGCGGTGATAATCACTTGCAATAATTTTTTTTTGACAATTCATATTATATTCGCGGTAAATATCAAAAGTTATTGAAAAAAACCGTAATAGGCTGTATCAGTATGTACAAAATTATTATACAATATTCAGGATTGTCAGTGGGAGTTTGCCATAAGTCACATGCAAATCAACATCAAGGATTTTCGGAGAATCTGCCACCAGCGTTTTTCTTCAGACAAGAGTGGGATATAATACAACAAGTACAGTAAGTGGTAACAGCGAATGAACTCTTTTTTCTGACAACGGTTGATTCTTTATCTATAAGTATCTAGGAATTTTTTTTTGGTTTTTCCGTAAATAATTGTATGTATTTGGTTTTTCCGTGAATTGCTATCTTTTCCGTTGTCAGCACAATGGCATTGCTGACAAGCAGTCCCTATAACAAAACAAGTTATGTTATATATTATTATTAGTGATATTCCTACCCTCCAAAATTATGGTCCAAAGCTTAGGCAATTTATAGCGAAGGGAGTTTCGGGGCTCCGTTGTTTAAATAAGCGATTTTAAGTTTTTAGAGCTTAAAATGAGTCAATAATGTACATTTTTTAAACTAATTTTATTGTTTTAAATAAGTTTTGAAAAAACTAAAATTCCAAAAAGTTATGACAAAAAATCTTTGGCAATGGCATCACTCTTTTTTTCATAAAATTAGTACAAAAACATAGCGGAACTCCGAGGGTTGCTCTTTAGCTCCGGGCTTTGCTTCGGAGTTCTAAAAAACGAAAATTTATTATTTCGAATAAAATACATTATAATCGAAAACTCGTAAATCCATTTCCAAAAAATACTCCATTAACCGCTCGTAAACCGAAAAGTTTTAATTTTTTAGACCTAAGGTGGGCGAGCTTTTATTCTATATGACCTCCTAGGTCTAAAGCCCCACAATTGTAATAATTGAACGGCTAAAGTTAAAACTTAAAACTTGAAAAGTGGAAAATAACAGGCAGTGGCTATATGTAACCCAATTTTAATAAAATTATATTAGGCATATACATGAACTACATATGTTACTACGGTTAAAAAATTAACAGACCTGTGCACTGCCCCCCGGGGTTAAAACGAGGGGGGCAATTCCAAAATGGGGGGGGGGGGCACGGGGGGCAAGCGGGCAACTTTTTTGAAACGGGGGGGGGCAATAAAACGGGGGGGAAGCAAACAGGGGGGAAAGAAAAAAAAGAGAAAAAAAAAGGAGAAAAAAAGAGAAAAAAAGAAGGGAAAAGGGAAAAAAGGGACAAAAAAAGCGGAAATAAGGTAAAAATAGGTCTAAAATGGCTTAAAATACATTGAAATAGGCTAAAAACTGCAAAAAATTCGCAATGATGGCGTCATCATAGGTCAAAAATGGCGTCATATTTTTAGGGTACTTTTTCATTTTTTGGTGGGGGGGGGCAATAAAACGGGGGGGCATTTTCAGACCGGCATTTTTTGGTCTGAATTAATATAATTCAATTCGATGATTAATTTTTTTAACATTTAACATTTGATATGATAGAAAAAGACGCTCTAATTTAGTGTAAGATTAAAAAAGCTGTACAACTGATTTCAACGATGTTTTTGTGTTGTTGAAAAAACGGTTACAAATAGCCATAAGTTGAACGGAAGCGCGTAAATAGTGGTTACGGTTCGGTTGAGGAGGGGGGGTTGTGGTGAGGTGGGAATTCGGAGGACGCGCGATCCGCTGATCCGATAAGCCACAGCGGTCGCCGATGAGAAAAGATGGATCTTACTTTATTCTTACTGCCCGTTTCTCAAACGAAAAAAAAATATTCCAACTGCGTTAATTCTCCGGGTCACCAAATACAGTTGGGCGCGGACCGAACGCGGAAAAAAGTTTGCGTTTCGTTTTTATTATATCGACACCACATACTGCAAAATAAATTTATATTTAATGCGCTGTTGAATATCTTTTTAATAAGGACCGCAGCAGTTAGCACTGAATGTTAAAATGGATACAGAGCAGATGTACAAAAAAAAATTTAAAATTAAAAAATAAACCTAGCAAATATTATAAACTATATTTAAGATTATATAAGTTATCGAAATTTGAAATTGTCTGTCTTCAAAAAATGGACAAAAAAAATGTTGAAAATTTTAATAAACATAATTGCTGGCACGCGTTCTTCTTGCTTGACGCGGGGGGGGTGGGGGGCGCGGGCGGGGGCGCGTTCGGCCCCCTTCGCCCCCCCCCCTGGGGGGGCCCCCCCGCCCCCGGCTTTCCAATTTTTCCCCTGCCCCCCTCTAGATTTTGATTGCCCCCCCCCCCCCCCGGGGAATTTGGGCCAAAGAAAGTAAAGTTATTATGGTTAAAACTGTTGCGGAAACCGGACCCCACCGACCCCCCCAGATTCAAAATATCGACCCCGGGTCGACCAAAAAGGCGGGGGTCCGGCCCCCCTGGGCCCCCCCCCGATTGTTCCCGGTTCCCCCCCCCCCTGCTTCCCCGCCGGCTCCCTTTGAATTATAAGTATACGAAAGGTCACCCTTGCCAAGTATTTGCGAGGAGACAAATGAAGAAATACATAAAGTGCCAAAATAATTAAAATTAAAGCTTGAATTATTGTTTTTATAACGACGATAATGTAAGTGACAAAAATAACAGACAAACAAAACAAAATTTGTTTCCGAATTGAGTGAAAGCCTTACAAATCTTTGTGAATTAAAACCGCACAAAATAATATACACAAGTTTTTGATTGATTTAAAAAAAATAAACAGAAATTAAAATAATCCTTCCAAACTGATACAAAATTTTTCAAATTAAAATATATTAGACATTGCAAACGAAAATTAATAAAATATTTTATACCACTAAAAAACAGTACATTAAAATCAAACAAGATGGATGAGAAAAATTTAAGTTTAAACATAATTCAACATGTCAGAAACATAATTTATCAGTGCTAAAAATAAACCGTAAATTTTCATTTAAATACAGGGCACTTTTTCACTTCAAATTCTCATAACATTTTTATTCAGGTTATGGAAATTTATAGATCTGTCACATGTCACCAAACGGAAATACTTTTTTATAAAATACATTTTAGTGTGGTGCCTAAAACTCTATATAATTAGCTCAAAGAAAGGGTTAACTTAAACTAAAATATGTAAAAACACAAATAAATAAAAACACGAAAAATAAAAATATGAATGTTCTCGAATTAGAATATATTACACAATGAAATTATTTTGTACCTACTTACAAAAAAACACATTACATTAAAATGGGCCAAAAAGACAAAAAAATGTACAGTTTAAACGCATATTCAATGTGTCAGAAAATTAATTAATGGCGTTAAAACTAAACCATAAATCTTAAAATATACGACAATTTATGTTTTCGAATTTATAAAAAATATTAATAAATAATGAAAACTGATATTATCTGAATAAAGAAATACGTTCCATTACATTTTTATACCAAAGATTAAATTAAACTGAAATACAGAGACCCTCCCTGAAATCCAGTAAAACCATGAACAAGCATGGATGAACAAGCATAGATGAACACGATCTCCAGAGCTAGAGGGGTTTTACCCCG
>JASAMX010014240.1:0-51839 GCA_030248175.1 Microlaimidae sp. YZB2_3 | reverse complement strand
GGAAAAAGTGCATTTAATTTCGGCACTTTTTAAAAGGACCCCTTAATCGAGTTTAAGTGCAGTGCTATGACTCTTACACATTTCAACGTTGTCTTTTAGCTATTTACAACTACAATTTAACATCCGACCACTTAATTTAATTCGTTTTTACCTACAGCATATGAGTGCCGAAATTACACTATTTTATTTTATAACGATTGCTCACCACAGACGCAACGTAGAACCACGGGGACTAAAAATTCGGAAAATAGACTAAAATTTACCAGGACAGTTGAGTTTTTTTAAACCAATTTATTGCGTAATCATGAAATGCCCATGTTTTAAAAACCAGTAATCAAATTTATTTTTTATAAATCACATAATTTCAGTTGAAAATATCATAACATAAAAAAAGTAGAAACTCACCACGACAGTCATGTACATATAATTAGCTCTCCTTTGAGCTATCAAAACGTGAGTTGTCCGTCCAGGATCACCAAAAGATATAGTCCAAAATCAAAAATGCCCAATTGGGAAAAGTACCAAAATTAAATGCACTACCCTATCTATAATAAAACTGAAATTTTATGGAATTTAAATTTTTTTCTCGATATTTTTCTCGTGTTTTCTATGTTTGGAATTGGCAGGGTAGGCCTGGAAATCGTGGATGGCCTGGGGATTATGGTAGGCCTGAACATGGGGTTTTATGCAGACCTGGTCACTGCCCCCCTGGGGTTATAATGGGGGGCAAAGCAACTTTTTGAAACGAGGGGCAAGGGGGGAAAAGAGAGAAAAAGGAGAACAGAAAAAAACAAAAGGGAAAAATAGGAGAAAAAAGCGAAAATAAGGTAAAAATAGGTCTAACATAGCTTAAATTGCATTGAAATAGGCTAAAAACTAATTTTTTTGTCTTCGATTTTGATATTTTTTTGTGAAAACCTTACCCCTGTCCCCAATAGCCCACAAAAATTTTTTCAACAAAATATCAAAATATATATATAATATTGAAATATTGCGTTTCCTGTACAAAAAATCCGCAACTTTTTTGTTAAAAACACCAAACAATGGGGCAGTGATTTTGTGAAGTTTGCCCAACCTTTCTTTCCTGCCCTTTCTGTTTTTAGTAAAAAAATCGAGGGTTTTTTGAACAAAAAACGTAATATCTCAACAAATACTGTATCAATTTTAATGATCAAGGTACCAAATTAAAGTAGAAAGTAGCCGCTTTCTTTGAGTACATAATTTGTAACTTAAATTGTTATACTCATTGAGCAATCTTTCACATACAAAATTGTCAAATAACGCCATTTGAGCTGAACCACTGGAGATATTTTGTTAAAAAATATTTTTTAGTACTGGAATCTCCCTTAATATTTGGTTGTTGTAATGTCAGCATTTTTTATAAATTTTTAATGGGTTATGTTACTGTAATATTTAGAGGAAAGGTACATCAAAAGTAGGAATCTTCAGGGATGGATCATTCCCAAGGGGGAGGAAAGAAAGGTATACATGCTCCCTACTCCCAGGGAGCAGGATGTATGTATACTTTTCTTCCCCTTCTCCTTTTACACTTATTATGGTTTGCATTGTTTTGTGTTTGTTTTGTTGTTTTAATATGAATTTGTTCTAGTGATTATCATAAGTACCGGTATAAGTGTTGCTTTAATAAGATTAATAAGTGTTTATTGTTAGTATAAGTATGTGTGGATCATGCATGGGCAAGTTGGTCTGGAGTGGGTGGGGGTTAAACCCAATATAGGGGAGGGGGAGGATTTAATATTCAAGAAATGCATTTTAGGCTAGCATGTTTTTTTTTGTTGTTTGAAATGCATTTTAGCCATATCATTTTCTTTTAATTTAAAAAAAATCAATGTCAAAAAGCCCTTTTTGCTGCATATTTAAGCTTTTTATTGCTTAAAACACTCATTTTGACCTCAAAATTTAAGTTTGGAGGCAGTTGATAAAAGCCATTTTAAAGATGTTTTTTTACTTTTTTTTTGAAAATTGAGACATACGGTTAAACTTTCACCCTTTAAACTTTGAGAAAATTTGGGAGATTAACCGCTCCAATCCATCTATGCCCATGTATAGTGTAGATAATGAATAATATAATTTTAATAAATACAAGGATACTGAAACTAAAATAATATGGCACTGCTGCTTTTTTTGCAAGAAAATATGCTGAGTATAAACAAATCTATGGTTAGACATGTGCATGGTCTGGAAATACCCCTTCTATATTCATGGCTGTCCCCCTCCCTCCCTACTGGTTTATTGCTTCCTCCCAGCTCAAAAATGAAAAAGTACTAAACAAGTATTGCACCATTTTTTACCTATTTTGAAAATTTTCGCAGCTTTCAGTCCATTTTAACCTAATTTAAGCATTTAATTTTAGACCTATTTTTTTAAGTTTTGCATTTTTGTCTTTTTAGTTTTTTCGCTTTCTCCCCTGCTTCCCCCCATTCCCCAAAGCCTAATAATTAAACTTCCCCTAGTTTAACCTTTCCCAAGCTTAAATTAAAATAAAGTTTAATTTCTAGGCTTGGGAATGGGGGGGGGGGAAGCAGGGAGAAAGCAAAAAATTTAGGCTTAAAAAAGACAAAAACGCAAAACTTAAAAAAAATAGGTCTAAAATTATAATGCTTAAATTAGGTTAAAATGTACTGAAAGCTGTGAAAATTTCCAAAATAGGTAAAAAATGGTGCAATACTTGTTTAGTACTTTTTCATTTTTGAGCTGGGAGGAAGCAATAAAAACCAGTAGGGAGGGAGGGGGACAGCCATGAATATAGAAGGGGTATTTCCACACCATGCACATGTCTAACCATAGATTTGTTTATACTCAGCATATTTTCTTGAAAAAAAAGCAGCAGTGCCATATTATTTTAGTTTCAGTATCCTTGTATTTATTAAAATTATATTATTCATTATCTACAATATAAAAAAAGCACCAGTGCCATATTATTTTAGTTTCAGTATCCTTGTATTTATTAAAATTATATTATTCATTATCTACACTATACATGGGCATAGATGGATTGGAGCGGTTAATCTCCCAAATTTTCTCAAAGTTTAAAGGGGGGAAGTTTTAATTATATGTCTCAATGTTCAAAAAAAAAGTAAAAAAACATCTTTAAAATGGCTTTTATCAACTGCCTCCAAACTTAAGTTTTGAGGTCAAAATGAGTGTTTTAAGCAATAAAAAGCTTAAATACAGCAAAAAGGGCTTTTTGATATTGATTTTTTTTAAATAAAAAGAAAATGATATGGGTAAAATGCATTTCAAACAAAAAAAAAACATGCTAACCTAAAATGCATTTCTTGAATATTAAATCCTCCCCCTCCCCTACCTATTGGGTTTAACCCCCACCCACTCCAGAACAACTTGCCCATGCATGATCCACACATACTTATACTAACACTAAACACTTAAAATGAAACCATAATAAGTGTAAAAGGGGGAGGGAAGAAAATATACATATATCCTGCTCCCTGGGAGTAGAGAACATGTATACCTTTTTTCCTCCCCTAGAATAATCCATGCCTGAAGATGCCTACTTTTGATGTATTCCTCTAAATATTATAGTAACATAACCCCGTAAAAATTTATAAAAAATGTTGACATTACAACCAAATGTAAGGGAGATTGCAGTACTAAAAACATTTTTTCAACAAAATATCTCCCATGGTTCAGCTCAAATGGCGTTATTTGACAATTTTGTATGTGAAAGGATTGCTCAATGAGTATAGCGATTTTAGTTACAATCTATGTATTCAAAGAAAGCGGCTATCTACCTTTAATTTGGTACCTTGATCATTAAAATTGATAAAGTATTGATGAGATATTCTAACTATGCAAAAAACCCTGGATTTTTTTTGCTAAAAACAGAAAGGGGAAGGGTTGGGCTGAACTGCGCAAAATCACTGCCATTGTTTGGTGTTTTTAACAAAAAAGTTGCAGATTTTTTGTACAGGAAACGCAATATTTCAATATTATATATATATTTTGATATTTTGTTGAAAAAATTTTTGTGGGCTATTGGGGGCAGGTTTTCACAAAAAAATATCAAAATCAAAAAAATTATGATGCCATTTTTACCTATTATGACGCCATTGTTGCGAAATTTTTGCAGTTTTTAGCCTATTTCAATGCAATTTAAGCTATTTTAGACCTATTTTTACCTTATTTTCGCTTTTTTGTCCCTTTTTTCCCTTTTGTTTTTTTGTTCTCCTTTTTCTCTCTTTTCCCCCTGCCCTCGTTTAGAAAACTACCCCATTATAACCCCAGGGGGCAGTAACCAGGTCTGCATGAACCCATGTTCAGGCCTACATAATCCCCAGGCCATCCACAATTTCACTACCTGCCAATTCCAAACATAGAGAAATATATTAGAAAAATATCTGAGAAAAAAATATAAATTCCTTAAAATTTCCATTTTATATAGATAGGGTAGTGCATTTAATTTGGTACTTTTCCCAATCAGCATTTCATTTTCAACTATATCTTTGGTGATCCTGGACGGAATATGACGTTTGATAGCTCAAAGGAGAGCTAATTATATGTACATGACTGTCGTGAGCTTTTTATTTTTTATGTTATGATATTTTCATGTGAAATTATGTGATTTATAAAAAATAAATTTGTTACTCGTTTTTAAAACATGGGCATTTCATGATTACGCAATAAATTGGTTTAAAAAAATTAAACTGTCCTGGTAAAATTTAGTCTTTTTCCCGAATTTTTAGTCCCCGTGGTTCTATGTTGCAATCATTATAAAATAATATAGTGTAATTTCAGCACTCATATGCTGTAGGTAAAAACGGATTAAATTAAGTGGTCGGATGTTAAATTGTAGTTGTAAATAGCTAAAAGACAACTTTGAAATGTGTAAGAGTCATAGCACTGCACTTAAACTCGATTAAGGGGGTCCTTTTAAAAAGTGCTGAAATTAAATGCACTTTTTTCCCAAATTTTGCTCATTTTGATACCATTTGGCATTTTAGCTGTAACTTTTGGCCAGTTACACGTTGAACAACAAGTAGAAGCTTAAATTAAAGAAAACTGTCTGGGGCCTGTTTCATAAAATACTGGTCTTCGTAAATTACAAGTTTATCAATAACTTTTTTATTCTGAACCATTTGCGTTGAAATTTGAAATGAAAAAAGATTATATGCCATGTGCAAACTATTTAAAATTTCATGTACGTAGCTGTTGTGTGTTTAAAGTTATTCCAGTTTTAAACTTTGGCCACTTGTAATTTTTTACAGTTCTCAAAAGAAAAAATTTACCCTAGTAAAAATAGGTTAAATTTTATTTGAGACTATAAAAAATTACAAGTAGCTGGCCAAAGTTTAAAACTGGAATAACTTTAAACACACAACAGTATACATATTTTTAAATATTTCACATCATATAATATTTTCATTTGAAATTTCAACGCAAATGGTTCAGAAAAAAAGTTAGTTGATGCAATTTTGTCATTTTACGAAGACCATATTTTTATGAAACAGCCTGGAGATAATGATAGGCTTTTAAATTTTTGAAAATGATGATTTTTTGACTGAGAAACAATCGATTGTTTGTAAAGTGCCAAAATTGAGAAATGCACATATTTAATTTTCGGCAATTTTTTTAAAAACTGATTTAATACATAAAAAAATACTTTTTCGTAATGAAACTTTTGTGACGCAACACAGTATTGTGAAAGCTTCAAAATGAGCTATCCAACATGAAAATCGGGCCATACAGTAAAAAGTTACATTGGAAAAACAAAAAAGTGCCAAAATTAAATGCACTACCCTATTTTAAATAGTCCCATGGAATATGTTAAAACAAATAGTAATTTTCAAAAATTTAAAAGCCTATCATTATCTCCAGGGGCCTGTTTCATAAAATACTGGTCTTCGTAAATTACAAATCTATCAATAACTTTTTTATTCTGAACCATTTGCGTTGAAATTTTAAATGAAAAAAAGATTATATGCCATGTGCAAACTATTTAAAATTTCATGTACGTAGCTGTTGTGTGTTTAAAGTTATTCCAGTTTTAAACTTTGGCCACTTGTAATTTTTTACAAGTTCTCAAAAGAAAAATTTACCCTACTCCGACTAGGGTAAATTTGTTTCAGACTTGTAAAAAATTACAAGTGGCCAAAAACTGGAATAGTTTTAAACACACAACACTTCAGTACATGAAATTTTAAATAGTTTGCACATGGCATAGATCTTTTCATTTTCAATTTAAAATTTAAAATGAGAATAAAAAAAGTTATTGATAAAATTATTAATTACAAAGACCGTGTTATGAAACAGGCCCGGGTTTTCTTTAATTTAACTTTCTACTTGTTGTTCAACGTGTAACTGGCAAAAACTTACAGCTAAAATGCCAAATGGTATCAAAATGAGCAAAATTTGGGAAAAAAGTGCGTTAATTTCAGCACTTAAAAAGGACCCCTTAATCGAGCGTAAGTGCAGTGCTATAGACTCTTACACATTTCAAAGTTGTCTTTTAGTTATTCAAGCTACAATTTAACATCCGACCACATAATTTAATCCGTTTTTTACTACAGCCTATGACTTATGAAATTACACTATATTATTTTATACTTATTGCAACATAGAACCACTGGGACTAAAAATTCGGGAAAAATACTAAATTTTACCAGGACAGTTTAAACTTATTAAAGCAACACTTATATGAGTACTTATGATAATCATTAGCCCAAATTCATATTAAAACAACAAATATTTTTTTATAAATCACATAATTTCACATGAAAATATCATAACATAAAAAATAAAAAGCTCACGACAGTCATGTACATATAATTAGCTCTCCTTTGAGCTATCAAACGTCATATTCCGTCCAGGATCACCAAAGATATAGTCCAAAATCAAAAATGCCCAATTGGGAAAAGTACCAAAATTAAATGCACTACCCTATCTATAATAAAACTGAAATTTTAGGAATTTAGATATTTTTTTCTCAGATATTTTTCTCAGATATTTCTCTATGTTTGGAATTGGCAGGGTAGGCCTGGAAATCGTGGATGGCCTGGGGATTATGGTAGGCCTGAACATGGGGTTTTATGCAGACCTGGTCACTGCCCCCCTGGGGTTATAATGGGGGGGCAACTTTTTTGAAACGAGGGGCAAGCAGGGGGAAAAGAGAGAAAAAGGAGAACAAAAAAACAAAAGGGAAAAAAGGGACAAAAAAGCGAAAATAAGGTAAAAATAGGTCTAAAATAGCTTAAATTGCATTGAAATAGGCTAAAAAGAAAAGGGGTAAAGGAAAAAGGTTTTTTTTGTTTTGAATTTTTTTGTGAAAGCCAAGCCATTTTTAAAAAATCAAAATATATATATAATATTGAAATATTGCGTTTCCTGTACAAAAAATCTGCAACTTTTTTGTTAAAAACACCAAACAATGGCAGTGATTTTGTGAAGTTTGCCCAACCTTTCTTTCCTTCCCTTTCTGTTTTTAGCAAAAAAAATCCAGGGTTTTTTGCACAAAAAACGTAATATCTCATCAAATACTGTATCAATTTTAATGATCAAGGTACCAAATTAAAGGAAAATATAGCCGCTTTCTTTGAGTACATAGATTGTAACTTAAATTGTTATACTCATTGAGCAATCTTTCACATACAAAATTGTCAAATAACGCCATTTGAGCTGAACCACTGGAGATATTTTGTTGAAAAAATGTTTTTAGTACTGGAATCTCCCTTAATATTTGGTTGTTGTAATGTCAACATTTTTTATAAATTTTTAATGGGTTATGTTACTATAATATTTAGAGGAAAGGTACATCAAAAGTAGGCATCTTCAGGGATGGATCATTCCCAAGGGGAAGGAAAAAAAGGTATACATGTTCTCTACTCCCAGGGAGCAGGATATATGTATACTTTTCTTCCCCTCCCCCTTTTACACTTATTATGGTTTGCATTGTTTTGTGTTTGTTTTGTTGTTTTAATATGAATTTGGGCTAATGATTATCATAAGTACTCATATAAGTGTTGCTTTAATAAGTTTAATAAGTGTTTAGTGTTAGTATAAGTATGTGTGGATCATGCATGGGCAAGTTGTTCTGGAGTGGGTGGGGGTTAAACCCAATATAGGGGAGGGGGAGGATTTAATATTCAAGAAATGCATTTTAGGTTAGCATGTTTTTTTTTGTTTGAAATGCATTTTACCCATATCATTTTCTTTTAATTTAAAAAAAATCAATATCAAAAAGCCCTTTTTGCTGCATATTTAAGCTTTTTATTGCTTAAAACACTCATTTTGACCTCAAAACTTAAGTTTGGAGGCAGTTGATAAAAGCCATTTTAAAGATGTTTTTTTACTTTTTTTTGAACATTGAGACATATAGTTAAACTTCCCCCCTTTAAACTTTGAGAAAATTTGGGAGATTAACCGCTCCAATCCATCTATGCCCATGTATAGTGTAGATAATGAATAATATAATTTTAATAAATACAAGGATACTGAAACTAAAATAATATGGCACTGGTGCTTTTTTTATATTGTAGATAATGAATAATATAATTTTAATAAATACAAGGATACTGAAACTAAAATAATATGGCACTGCTGCTTTTTTTTCAAGAAAATATGCTGAGTATAAACAAATCTATGGTTAGACATGTGCATGGTGTGGAAATACCCCTTCTATATTCATGGCTGTCCCCCTCCCTCCCTACTGGTTTATTGCTTCCTCCCAGCTCAAAAATGAAAAAGTACTAAACAAGTATTGCACCATTTTTTACCTATTTTGGAAATTTTCACAGCTTTCAGTACATTTTAACCTAATTTAAGCATTTAATTTTAGACCTATTTTTTTAAGTTTTGCGTTTTTGTCTTTTTAGTTTTTTTCGCTTTCTCCCCTGCTTCCCCCCCCCATTCCCAAGCTTAGTAAAAAGTTTAGTTTAATTTAAGTTTAATTTAAAAAAAGTTTAATTTTAGGCTTAAAAATTTAAGCTTAGTAAAAAGTTCAAAAAGGGCAAAAACAAAAAAGGTGTTGATTACCCCTCCCCCTCCCCTGCAATAACCCCCCTCCAAATTTTAAAAGGTCTTGGTATTTTGGGAAAAAAACCCTCCTCTATCCATCAATGCTAACTCCCCCTTATGTCCTACATGGATTTCAAATCCAATCAGTTGCCCAGAGTTGAACCTCTCAATTTTTACCCACCTGGTCCTCCAGGGAATTTTTGCATATCTAACTCCATTGATAATTAAAGTTGGTGACTATAGTCTTTTTGTTAATAAACTTAGAACTTACTGTTTAAGCAGCTGTTTTTGAATTAATTACTACTAAATAGAAGTATTAAAGTTATTAAGCAATATAAAAATGCTAAAAATTAGAAATATTGAATGGATTTTATCATAAATGTCTTTTTGTTTGTATTTTTGCTTTATATCTTGAGAATTTTAATAAACAATAAAGAATTAAAATGTTTGTATTCATAATAAAGTAAGAAATAAAGTATACAGACACCACTAACACAATAAAAAAGCGGTGTGTGTGTTTGTGTGTGTGTGTGTGTGTGTGTGTGTGTGTGTGTGTGTGTTAGTGTTGTAAAAAGTTACTTTTACTTTTACTTAAAGTAATAAAAGTAACGGATTTTGGATTACTTTTACTTTTACTTTTACTCGACTTTTAAAATTTCAAATACTTTTACTTTTACTCTTACTCGACTTTTGAAATTTCAAATACTTTTACTTTTACTCTTACTCGGATTTTCCACTGCAAATACTTAAATTAATTTAAGTAAAGCTTAAGTAATTTCAATGGGTTGATTTCCTATAGGCTTGTTATAAAGTAAATGGCAAAAGACAATTTTTTATGCCGCTAACACGCTAAAACCATTTATTTTGACTAAAAAACTTATTAAAATGATAATTATGCATAAAATTAGCAAAAAAACTTTAGAACGGAGCTCTGGAGCTCCAAAAACCGGTATTTTGCTCCGGTTCAAAATACTTTTATTATACTTTTACTCTTACTTTTACTTAAAAAAATAGGTCTTACTTTTACTTTTACTTTACTTAAATAAAATTTTGACCATTACTTTTACTTTTACTTTACTTAAATTAAAAAATCACAAATTACTTTTACTCTTACTTTACTTAAATTAAAATTTTTCAATTTACTTTTACTTTTACTTAAAATAATTCAAAATCAATACTTTTTACAACACTAGTGTGTGTGTGTGTGTGTGTGTGTGTGTGTGTGTGTGTGTGTGTGTGTGTGTGTGTGTGTGTGTGTGTGTGTGTGTGTGTGTGTGTGTGTGCGTGTGTGTGTGTGTGTGTGCACGTACGTGTGTGTTGTGTATTTCAACAACGGTTTCTGCTTGACCATGGTGGAAATTCTTCAAACCGTTGTAGTAAACAAAATCTGATACAGTTAAAAACGTTATGAAATGTGTTAAAATCTACATGAACCATGTAAAAGTCTGATATGTATATAGTGTAAGTTATAAAATTTAGAAATGTCGGCCATAACACTAAAAATTCATAGTGGTATTTTTTTTTTAAATTGGGACACAAATTTGGTTTCAGATAAACATTAACCGGTACTCTACATGCCCCTGTGCTATGCGTTCTAGAACTGTTCGGAACAGTTCTAGAACCTGTTCCGAACAGTTCTAGAACAGTTCTAGGACTGATTTGCAGTTCTCAAAATCAAAAAATAAATAAAACTCCGCAAATGATATTTAAACACATAAAACAACGGAAATACACAATAAAATCACGTGATAAGTGTTGGAAAATGTTTTGGTGACTTTTATAATGCACCAAAGTACAACTTCGGCATTTTCAAATGCCGAATTTCTCACAAATTTGGGCAAACTGGAAAGTACACCGACACCGTCCGAACAGTTCCGAACAGTTCCGAACTTAGAACTGTTCCGAACAGTTCTAAAACGAGTTAGAACTTCCGAGTTAGAACTGTTCCGAACAGTTCTAAAACTGTTCGGAACAGTTCTAGAACCTGTTCCGAACAGTTCTAGAACTGGACCGGTTGAGAACGGGTTAAACAAAGCTGTATGGCTGCACAAGTTTGCAATAAGGTGCTCCAAATTTATTTCCAATTCCAGCCGGCCTTATTAATTTTTATTATTAATTGTTACAAAAAAATCTATTCCGCAAGTATTTAAAATCTTGGCTCAGTCCAACAAAGAAGGCTAAAAATCACAGCTTGACCTTTTTACAATTCTGATGCAAGATAAATGTTTTCACTATATTGGAAGTTTTTAGTAAAAAGAAACCTTATACTAAGGAGCTCAAACGATGGATTGAAATTATCAGTTGAATTCAATAAGTTAAATTTCGAGATTTCCAAAATATTACTACCATTTGCATTTCTCCTAACAAATCTACAATATTTGTATATTTACACAATGAATCCCGCTGAAAAATCAAGATGTTTTCATATGTTAACCCTTAAACAATGAAATTAAGTAAAAATTTTGCTGTTTTAAATAATAAAAAAAAACATTATAGACCGAAATTTATTATAATTCAACAAAAACGATATTTAATTTTTGAAGTTCTTTATATTTTCTCTGAAGTTTTGAGGTTTCTGCCAATTTTTTTGTTTTTTTAAAACTTATTTACAAATACGACGCTTAAAAGTTTTTATAATATGTCCAAAAAAATACAATATTCAAGTCGACTATATTGAATTTCTAAAAAAACTTAAAGTTTAACTAATATCAAAAATATATAATATACCGAAAAATGTGCAACTCCTATATAAAAAAAGTACAGAAAAGGTGGCCTTTATAATGAGCCTCTCCATTTAAATGACACTCTCCACTATAATGGCATAGTAGCCATTTTAATTCGGGGAGTTAAAATGGAGAGGAAGCTATTATAATAGCCATTTATTGACTTAATTTCACTTCATATATACTCACAAGTCTAATACTGTTCGGGCCGCACGAGTTTCCTGCGTGTTGGACAGTATTAAAGCAACACGGGGAAACGCGGGCGGCCCGGAAAGTATTAGACTTGTGAGTATATTTGAAGTGAAATTAAGTCAATAAATGGCTATTATAATAACTTCCTCTCCATTTTAACTCCCCAATTAAAATGGCTACTATGCCATTATAGTGGAGAGTGTCATTTAAATAGAGAAGCTCATATAAAGGCGACCTTTTCTGTACTTTTTTA
The DNA here is from genome assembly GCA_030248175.1 of Microlaimidae sp. YZB2_3. Classification (NCBI taxonomy): domain Eukaryota; kingdom Metazoa; phylum Nematoda; class Chromadorea; order Desmodorida; family Microlaimidae; species Microlaimidae sp. YZB2_3. The sequence continues at coordinate 39,680 of JASAMX010014240.1, read as the reverse complement.
TATAGGAGTTGCACATTTTTCGGTATATTATATATTTTTGCTAATATTAGCGAAAATATATAATATAACGAAAAATGTGCAACACCGATATAAAAAAATACAGAAAAGGTGGCCGTTATATGAGCCTCTCCATTTAAATGAAACTCTCCATAATAATGGCAAAGTAGCCATTTTAATGGGGGAAAATATGCTGTTCGCCTAGGTTATTCAGCACAAATGTGCGCGGATCAATAAAAACATTTTATTTCATTTGTGGGATGCGTGCGCATTTAGTGTAAAGTGACGTAGGCGAACGGCATATCCTTAATAAGAGGCCATTATTATGGAGGGAGGGTGCCATTTAAATGGAGAGGCTCATTATAAAGGCCACCTTTTCCGTACTTTTTTATTTAGGAGTTGCACATTTTTCGTTATATTATATATTTTTGATATTAGGATGTTTTTATATATTGAAACTCAACAGACCGGTGATTAGGAGAAAATGCTGAGTTACTTTTGAATTTCAAAATTTATCAAAAATCATTGTTTTTTTAAATTTTTCATAATTAAACAAAAAAAATAAGTGTGAAGTTTTTTATTTCACAATAAATTTAAAGTTCTACCAACCAAAATCAGTGTGTTTTTATAACAAAACTTCTACGACGATCGAAATTTATTTTAATATATCAAACGAACAATATTTAAATTTGGACCTTTAAATTTTTAAAACGTCAAAGTTTTTCCAATATCAAGATGTTTTCATAAAACAAATCTCACAGATTGGTTTGGTATTTAAGGAAATTCCTGAGTTTTTCTAATTTTCGTATCTATTATTATATTTAATGTAAGTGATCTAGAACGTCTAGTACCTTTTAAATAAAATACATTCTATTCTATATTATTTAAACTTCGAACTTTAACAAAAATTTAGTTGTTTCAGGTTGCATAATATAATGCTTAAACAATGAAGTTAAGTTTGAAATGGTGCTATTTTTAGAAATAAAAAACAATATAGATCGACATTTATTATAATTCTACAAAAAAAAACAATATTTAGGTTTCGAAATTTTTGTATATTTTTTTAAGTTTTACCATGATCAATGTGCTTTTTGTATTAAACAACTTTTACGGTGATCGAAAATTATTATAGTATATCGAAAACCAATGTTTTAAACTGAAACTTTTGACTTTCTAAAACAAAATCGAGGTTTTGCCAATATCAAGATGTTTCATATACATGTAACAAAGCTCACATGATCGACTATTAAAGGAAATTGGTTTTAATTTAAAAAAAAACTTTTAAGTTCTAAGTTTTTTATGTTACAACATCCAAACAATGAAATTAAGTTTGAAATTTTACACCGTTTTTAGTAATAACAAAACCATTATTATATCGACATCTATTATAATTAACCAAAACGAATTTAAGTTTTGAAGTTTTTGCATTTTTCTGAAATTTTGTGGATTTTCAATTATTCTAAAAAATTCGAAGTTTTGTCAACACAAAATGTTTTTAGAAACAGCTCACAGAATCAATTATTAAAAGAAATTGGTGATTCTCTCTTCAAATCTTAAAGTTTGGTAAAAAAAATCACTAAATTTTTAAGCTACAACGCTTAAACAAAAATTAAGCTTAAAATTTTTGAAAGTAAGTTTTTAAAAATAAAAAAACATTATATCGACATTTATTTTAATTAACAAAACAATATTTATGTTTCAAAGTTTTTGTATTTTTCCTAAAATTTTGTAATTTCTACCAAAATCAATGTTTTTATATTTTAAAACTTGAAATCATCGAAAATTATTATAATATGTCAAAAACAATATTTAAATTTGAACTTATGAATTATTCTAAAAAATTCGAAGTTTTGCGAATATCAGGAAGTTTACCAACCAAGCTCAGAGATTGGTATTAAGAAAAATTGCTGATTTTTTCGAAATTTTGTTTTTATTATTATTTTTAACGTATGAAGTTTTTTTTTTCATTTATAGGTGTATAAGCTTTGGAATAAAATGTTCTGACCACGGGGTTATAATAAGGAATTATTCTAAAATGGGGGGTAAGGGGGCAATTTTTTTAAAGTGGAGGGGAGAGGGCGAAAAACGAAGGAAAACGAGAAAAACCGAGCTTCCCCTGAACTCCTAACCGGACCTCCGAGGTAACCCTGGAGTTTTAGTAGCTCCGCCCTATTTTAGTAATGTATTTTATGAATAATCTAAGAGTAATGCCATATTTTATTTTGTCAAGATTTTCTTTTATTAATTTTTTTTTCAAAACTTATTTAAAACGCTAGAAATAGTCTTTAAAAAATGCAGATAAAGTAATTTCAATGTATTTCAAGTGTTCTGCATTTAAGGGGTACAGCTCCGGAGCACCCTCCTTTAAAAATAGCCGAAGCTCTGGATCATGATATTGAAACATCACTATTTTGTATATGGTAGGAACATCACTGCTTTGTATCTGATTTTTGCATTTAAATTGAAATCGTTAGGTATTTTTTAATCTGTATGTGGATTTATGCTTAAATTAATAATGAAAATTATACAATAGGTATCTACACAAAATATTTATACAGCCAACAAGCCTTAAGAGAATGATTTATTAACCTGCACCACAGTTAAGGTTAATTCATTAACCCACAAAAAACAAATATCAGTATGTGTAACCAAGATTACAGCTGAACTTTTGCATTTTAATATTATTTTTTTGTATATTTTTTAAAATTTTTAAAGTTTTTCATTTCTACGATATGCCAAATTTGGTTTTGCTTTTTTGGCATGCATTTCATACTGAAAACTGAGGAAGCAAAGTAGATCATATTTTCGATATAAAACACTTAAGAATTTTATCATTGTTTTGTTTATAAAGTAATGAGTGTATACCAACATTTAGTTTAGTTTTTGCAAATTTTCAAACAAACTTTATTTATAATACGAAAAATAAATGATTTAAAAATTAAATGCCGATTTGTTTCGTAATATTATTAATATTTTAACAATATTTTAAATATAAATCATGTTTTGTGCGAATAAAAATTAAATATACCCATGGATTTGTGTTTAAAATAGGTTTTGTATGTACTATTGTTTGTTTATTGTATTTTAAACTGTTAAACTAAATGTTTATTTAATATTATGCTGCAAGATTAAGAAATTTTTATACGTGCATGTGAGGTGATTAATACGGTTGTTGTAAACGCATTTTTGTATATTCTATGGGGAATTTGCACTACTTTATGGGGATTTTCGCCATGGGGATTTTACACTACTTTTATGGGGATTTTGCACGTCACCGTAATTTGTTTTTTTTCTTAGTGATGGCCTGTTACGGGCAAAATTTGTAATTCCGGTACCTATTCCGGATTTTTGAAAATTCTTAATTCCGGTTTTGGTTTTGATTTCAGTTCCGGGGGTTTCGCGCAGTGTTATAGGCAGTTTTATATCCAGTGACGGTTCCGGACGTTCTAGGCAACATTTAAAATTCCGGTTCCTGTTCCGGATTTTTGGAAAATCTCAATTCCAGTTTTGGTTCTGGTTCCGGGGGGTTTTGCAGTGTTATAGGCAGTTCTGGTTCCGGATGTTCCCGGTAAAATTTTGAATTTCGGCTGCTGTTCCGATTTTTTGAGAAATCACAATTCCGGTTCTGCTTCCGGTGTTCAGGGGGTACCGCAGTTCCGCCCATCACTAAAAAACAGTTATAAAAAGGCGGATATCTATATTTTTGCCAAAAACTTAAGCCTAAAATCGCAAGTTAAGTAAGTTTTAAACCGTTCACCTTAAAGGCGAAACTCCGGAGCTCCCTTCGATTTAATTACCAGAACAATATATCGGGAACATTAGTGAAGAATACAGAATAAAACAAAAAAACTTTTGTTTTTGCACTAGTGACGCGAAAACCATCCACTATTTACAATTTGTTAACTGTGATTTGGTGGAAAAATTATAATATTTTATTTATCAGAAGCACTGAACAACTTTGTATCAATTTAACACTATTATATTTTACCTCCAAAAATATGCGCAATAATTGCGGTAACACTGACGAAAACTTTTTTCATGTTTTGTTGAAAAAGAACTTTAGATAAAAATGATGTTTTAATGTGTTTTTTTTTGTTGAAGAAGATGCGTTGAAAATTATATTAATATGTTTATATATATGTTCTGAGTGCTGAATTGAATTTAATTTGTAAGTCGTCTGAAATGAATCGAAATTATGTCAAGACAGAAAAAGATATATTATTTTGTTGTATTGTTTTCTTTGTGTCAATCGTAATATAACAGTATGTGATATTAACGGGCGTTTAAAATGGTGATGTCTTTAAGGACTGCTTCATACTTTGTGCTTTGGAGTGTTTAAAAGACGTTTGGGCTAATCCAAAAAACTATTTTACTTTGTCCAAAGGACGTTTGAGCTTGTTCAAAATACGTATTGGCTTAAAGTATGAACTAGCCTTTAGACGCGTGAAAACCTATTTTTGTCATCCTTTTTTCCGACGCTCCTTTTAAGAGCTACCGCCTTGTGAAAAAATTATAATGCTGTTGCAGGCGATATGCCTCCGGCATTGTCTTAAGGAGACGACAGGAGTGTTGTTATTGAGTAAAAGGTATCTGTCACAGCCAGGGGCCTAGCCAGGATTTCGAAAAAGGGGGGAGATGCACTCCATACAATTTTTTAAAAAGAGGGGGGTTGTACCACTGCAAATAATCAAAACACCGTTAAAAAAAAACAAAAAAAGGGTAAAAATTTTCGTGCTTTGCACGAAGTCACTGTTTTCACTTTTATTTTTGTACTGTTTAAGTCGAAGTTCAGCGTGAAAAATTTTGGGTTTAAAAACGTATAACATTAAATTTTGCGAAAAATTTTTCAAAAAAATTATCAGAAACATCACTTAAAAGCAAAAAAATGCGTATAAGTGTCGATTATAAAAATAAGTGTCGATCATAAAGCGTGAGAGTTTTTAAAAATTTTTTTCCCTGTGAACCCCCAAATCTTTACTTCCGCCAGTCTCAAACGGGGAACGGCGCCCACTCCACCCCAACTATCCTTCTGGTTCGAACCACGAGTATTTAAAGATTTTTGTCCACCTTGGCAAATAAAGTTTATAATTAGGAATCGGCCTGCTTACAATAGTAGAAAAAACAATCTTTTTCTGAAAAAAGATTGCTTTACTTTATATATATAAAAAATATATTTGAACTTTTTATTACAGTTTAACCCTCATATTGTAACTTCGGTGTGCAATAGGCCTAACAGTTTTGTATTTTACAGTCCCTAGCTTTGACCAAGAGGGATTGTTGGGGTGGAGTGGGCACCTTCCCCCCGTTTTAGACTGGCGGAAATAAAGATTTGGGGGTTCACAGGGAAAAAAATTTTTAAAAAATCTCGCGCTTTGCTCGGCTCAGTTATCGGCACTTATACGCATTTTTTTGCTTTTAAGTGATGTTTCTGATAAATTTTTTGAAAAATTTTTCGCGAAATTTAATGTTATACGTTTTTAAACCCAAAATTTTTCATGTTGAACTTCGACTTAAACAGTACAAAAATAAAAGTGAAAACAGTGACTTCGTGCGGAGCACGAAAATTTTTACCCTTTTTTAGTTTTTTTTTAACGGTGTTTTGATTATTTGCAATGGTACAACCCCCCTCTTTTTAAAAAAATTGTATGGAGTGCATCTCCCCCCCTTTTTCGAAATCCTGGCTACGCCCCTGGCTGTGACAGATACCTTTTACTCAATGACAACACTCCTGTCGTCTCCTTGGGACAATGCCGGAGGCATATCGCCTGCAACAGCATTATAATTTTTTCGCAAGACGGTAGCTCTTGAAAGGAGCGTCAGAAAAAAGGATGACAAAAAGAGGTTTTCACGCGTCTATAGGCTGGTTCATACTTTAAGCCAATACGTCTTTTGAACAAGCTCAAACGTCCTTTGGGCAAAATAAAATAGTCTTTTGGATTAGCCCAAACGTCTTTTGAACACTCCAAAGCACAAAGTATGAAGCAGTCCTAAAAGACTTCACCATTTTAAACGCCCGTTTATATCACATACTGTTATATTACGATTGACACAAAGAAAACAATACAACAAAATAATATATCTTTTTCTGTCTTGACATAATTTCGATTCATTTCAGACGACTTACAAATTAAGTTCAATTCAGCACTCAGAACATATATATAAACATACTGATAAAATTTTCAACACATCTTCTTCAACAAAAAAAAAACACATTAAAACATCATTTTTATCTGAAGTTCTTTTTCAACGAAACATGAAAAAAGTTTTCGTCAGTGTTACCGCAATTATTGCGCATACTTTTGGAGGTAAAATATAATAGTGTTAAATTGATACAAAGTTGTTCAGTGCTTCTGATAAATAAAATATTATAATTTTTTTACCAAATCACAGTTAACAACTTGTAAATAGTGGATGGTTTTCGCGTCACTAGTGCAAAAACAAAAGTTTTTTGTTTTATTCTGTATTCTTCACTAATGTTCCCAATATATTGTTCTGGTACTTAAATCGAAGGGAGCTCCGGAGTTCCGCCTTTAAGGTGAACGATTTAAAACTTACTTAACTTGCGATTTTAGGCTTAAGTTTTTGGCTAAAATATAGATATTCGCCTTTTTATAACTGTTTTTTATTGATGGGCGGAATTGCAGTACCCCCTGAACACCGGAAGCAGAACCGGAATTGAGATTTTTCAAAAATTCGGAACAGCAACCGAAATTCAAAATTTTTCCGGGAACATCCGGAACCGGAACTGCCTATAACACTGCAAAACCCCCCGGAACCAGAACCAAAACTAGAATTGAGATTTTCCAAAAATCCGAAACAAGAACCGAAATTTTAAATTTTACCTAGAACGTCCGGAACCGTCACTGGATATAAAACTGCCTATAACACTGCGCGAAACCCCCGGAAATGGAACCAAAACCGGAATTAAGAATTGTCAAAAATCCGGAATAGGTGCCGGAATTCCAAATTTTGCCCGTAACAGGCCATCACTACTGTTATTATTGTTTGAATAGGTTTTAAAAAAAAATCAGTTTGCAAAAAAAATTTAGAAAAAAAAACAAATTACGACATTATTCTTAAAGTAGTCATGAGTTTATTTTAAAAATTAGAGTAAAACTCGGGGAACCATCTAACACTACTATCAGCGTCCACTTCACTCGCATACTTGTTTTTATAAGTTAATGATGTTCACTGCAGGCTTTTTCCTTAATTTAATTGATAATTACAATAATCAAAAACATATATATATTAGGTTATGATGTTCTTTGGAGCTCCGTTTTTAGGAGATTCGGAGCAACCTCCGGAACTTATTTTGTAAACTACATTTTTTTCGAACCTTACTAAAAACAATAAAAAACTTCTTAATGTGCAATTAAAATAACTTTATGCTTTACTACTACGCTTGAAATAGCTCATTTAAGTGGCAAAGCTCCAGAGCTAACTATGCAATAAATGGCCGGAGCTCCGGAGAATAATATTTGAGAGTAAGAACATCACTAATATTATACTTGTTGTGATGTTCCAGCACAGAAAGGCTGGGTAGGGGGTTAAACTACACCCCTCAAAAATCCCAAACTGTTGACACTTCTCGAAAATTTGGATTCAGCGGAAACACAAACCTCAGAGTCACAGTACTAGGAAAACTACAAAGAGGGTGTTTTTTGGGAGATATCCCCTACACGCAAAAATAAATTTTGCCCCCTTTACGGCGTATCCCGTAGACTGTACACATCGTTGTTACCCTCCTATTACATGCTCCGCAGCTTTTTCCTTTAACGGAGGGAGCACCTTCTTTAAAATTATCAATCCACAATTATCTAACCTTACAGTAATGTCTTAAAGTATTTTATCTACATTTCTTGGCTACATTTATTGTTTTTAATAAGTTCTGACAATAATAGTTTTTTGGAAAATTTAGACTAAATTTATTTCAAAAAAGATCCGGAATTATTCCGGAACTCGGAAAAACGGGGTTCTGGCTCTGGGAAACATCAGTAATCTACAATATTTAAAAATATTACTGGGGTAATGCATGTAATTTTGGCACTTTTTGGACATTTTTAAAACCGTTTTTTTGCCATAACTTTTTCAACTTTGTTTGATCAAAGTTTTATATTACAAAGGTGTGTATTTTCTTATTCTGAAGACACTGATATGCATAACAATTAATTTCTTCGTAAATTTCGTTTTATAAGGGACGATATTGAAAATGGCCACTTTGGAAAATTCGTTTGGTGCATTTAATTTTGGCACTTTTTTCTTAAGGCTATAACTTTCTTGTTTTTAGGTCAATATTAATGTTTAATGGCTTATTTGAAAGTTGACTGCTTCATTTACTGCCATATTGGTTATTTTTACTCTAATTTGTTTTTACCTCAGTGAAAAATTGAAAACTAAATAAAAGTGCCGAAATTAAATGCATTTTCGAAAGTGCCACAATTAAATGCACCTTTTCCCCATTTTCCTTCAAGAAGTTACTACTATCAACGGAAAAATTGGTGGATGATGTTATGACTGTCCGTTTTTCGCCCATTCATCTAGTTTCAACGAGCTATCATTCACTTCTCAATTCAAATTTGGGACCAAGATATAATAAGATATGTAATCAAAACTTGAAAAAGTGCCGAAATTAAATGCATGACCCTATTAAAATTAAATCCTATTATTTAAAAAATCCAAAACATTTTTTTAAACTCATTATTAAACCTTTAAGAATACCTAGCTGTTCATAATGCTGACGTGCTAAGTTTTAACTTTTTTCCTATTTTAAAATACCTAAGCTCGAGTGTTTTACTGATTTACATGCCGGACGCTTAAAGCACGATGATAACCACCAACTACTATACTAGTGATGTTCCTACCCTCCACCAATATCATACTCTGGCCATTGAAAGCGGAGGGACCCAAGGAGCTCTCTCCACTTAATTAAGCGATTTTAAAGCTTATATAAATTTGAAATGTTTTTAATTGTTCTATCAGCATTTTTTATTTTTTTAAAAGTTTTGGAAAATAAATTAGTCCACAAAAAATTGACAAAATAATCTATGACATAACTATAATCATTCATAACATTAGCACCAAATAAGGGCGGACCTCCGGACCCCTGGAGTTTGCTTCAAAGAGGAGAGTGCTCTGATCCAGAGGTTCAAAAGGCAGAGCTTCACGCCGATTCGCTTCTATATATGCGTTTCCAAAACTTAAACTTTGCGGTTTTGATAGTTTTTTTATTGTATACTTTCTTGGCTCGTGATTGTTTGTCGCGTATAACCTTATAATATACGCGCACTTATTTATTTGCAGTAATATTTATTGATCAATCTTTCATACATTTAGCTTGCTTTCACCGAATTTGCTAAATTTAAAAAATTGAATTATTTGTGCGCAGTGTGTTGGTGGTAAATAAGCGTTTAAGGTAATTTAAAGTGAACATATGGTTTATATTATTCTATCTGTATTTTTAGGAATTTTTTTAGTTTTTAATGAATTTTGACAAATTATTACTTCACGCATAAATATTGACATGTAATGAATGGTTTAAGTATTTATTAAACAATTACAAAACTTGTACAGAAGAAGCTACGGAGAACAGCGCTAAGTCCTTGAAAATACGTTTGTATTACCCATGGTACAGATATCCATTCCCGTTGATTTGGGTATGCCGTATGGTATGAAACTTTTGGTGTTCTTTCTTGTCGCTGCAAACATATAAGCTTTGGAACTCTTTTCGCTTTAAAAAGATCCATAGCTCTGCTTTTAAAATGAGTAATTTCAAGTTTATTAAAGTTTTTGTTTTTTTATGATTAATTAAAAATCGTTTACAAAAATATTTTACATAATAATTGATAGTAATACTCTTTATTTGTTAAATTAGTACAAAAATAAGGCAAAGCTCTGAAGGTTGCAGGTTTTTTGGTTGCTCGCATTCTTCCACTACTTTCCAGTTTATTCATCCATAGAAGTTTATGCTACATTTTTATATATTAAGTGGTGATGTTCCTATCCCCCAACATCACTTTTCACAGCTCTGAAGCGGAGACAGAACTCCGCACTTCTAATTACAATTGCACGGTTCTGACGGGTTTTTTGTAAAAACGATTTGTAACGCAGAATTTTTTCCCCGTTTTTTGACAAATTATGAAACATTACCGATTAACCCCTAAAAACTTTTTGTTTTGGTTCACATTATAAGTAATTTGATAAATATTAGCTAAAATGAAGTATTGATTCTTTAATTGTTTAAGTGTATAGGCGGAGCCAGTGGCGTAGCCAGAGGGGCGGCGGCCCCCCCCCCCGAAATCTGGCAAAGCCCGATTTTTTTAAATTTTTGAATTTTGAGAGAAAAATTTTTTCTTTATATATAAATTCAGAAACATTTTTGATGCGTTCCAAAAGCATAAAAATACCCAAAAAACTGAAATTTTCGCCCTTCGCGGGAAGTGTACATTAATCCTTTTGCTAGGTTTTAAATTTCAATGATTTATACTATTACATTACCATTGTACCATTTTGATGAATTGTACCATACTCATTTGCAAAATTTAAAAAACATCAGAAAATAGATAGTTGTGTTATATACAATTTCATCGCCTCATAATTTTGAAGATCAGACATAATTGTGCAGAAATTAGGTAAAAAAACAAAAGTAAAATGTATCGGGGTTTTTTTGGGGTTTTTGGGGTTTTTTTTGTTTCCGGGGGCGGGGGCGCCCGCGCCCCCCCCCGGCTTTGGGTTCGCTTGGCGCCCTTCCGCGGAGGCGGGGGCGCCGTGCCCCCTTTGTGGACCTTCTCCCCCCACACCGCCCCCCCCCCCCCAAATAAAAACCAGGCTACACCACTGGGCGGAGCTCCGGAGAGCTGAGTTTACACAGCTGGGTAACATCACTAAGTTTAAATAACTTTATTAAATTAAAAATGTTCATTTTGACAAAAATATACAATATTAAAAAAAACATGATTCAATAAACAATAAATAAATAATTACTTCTACACCTTTTAAATAAAACTGTCCTTACAGAAATATTTTTATTCAAGGGCGCTGCCAGCGGTTTGTAGTGGTAGGTAGGTGTGACCGGTTGCAACCAATTTCTTTTTTTGGCCGGCCAGGGGAAGTAAAAATTTGGCGGTCCTGTATAGACAACTTTTAAAAAAATTTTTATTTCACTTTACTTTGCTCAGCTATTGATTACTTTAATACTTTTTTATTACTAAAAACCTTAAAAAAGAGTTCCACCCTTATTGTGTTGGCGTGATGAAAGTAGAAAATTAACGAATATTAAGGTAGAACACTACAGTTTGATTTTGATGGCAGATCTTTTCTTATTAACTTTTACTACCGTAATTTTACCTGCTGATTCAATTTTTGACATTTATTTTTCTTAAAAATATTGCAATCGTCCACAATCATTATAAAATACATGTCAAAAATATAGCACATTAATAAAATTCATTACTAAAAATATTCTCTTTATTTTTCTTTTAGCGTATCTTGAATAATGAACAGTTTTTTTATTAAAAAGTTTAAAATTAAAAAAAAAAGTTTTTTGACGTTTAAATTATTTCCTGCTTGAGATTCCAACCTGCGGGTTTGAAGATCTGAATCTGACGCTCTAACCACTGAGCTACTGGCCCATCTGAGGATCCATCTTTAAAAGCTGGTATTAAACAGGGCGTTTCGCAATGTAGTTTCTCGGCGTCAAATCAAAAAACTTTAAATGAAAATTGAAAATTCTGAGGAATTTGATCTTTGTTTTTTGATTCAACCCCCCGGGGGGCAATAGGGGGGTTGCGACCCCCCTTGGGGGTATTCTGACTATATACCAGTTTTAACTCAAAAACACCCCAAAACATGTACTCAGGGTTGAATACAGTATTGAATAATGAACACTTTTTTAATTAAAAAATTAAAAATTAAAAAAAAAACATTTTTTGAGGTTATAAATATTGCCCAGAGGGACACGAACCTAGAGCTCCTGGATTCCAAGTCCAACACTCTAACCACTTGACTATTGTTCCATCTGAGTTTTTTCTTAAAAGCTAGTTTTAAACAAACGTTTCAAACAGTGGCATAGCCAGGATTTCATTTGGGGGGGCCGTCTGGGGGGAGAAAAAGTGCTACAAAAGTGGCGCGCAGCGCCACCGCCTGCGCCGCATAGCGGCGCAGGCGGTGGCGCAGCGGGGGTCTTGGGGGTGTCACGCCAGCCGCCGGAGGCAAAATTTTTTAAAAATATGCACTAAACACTGCTTAAAATTTGTCCCATGGTGTTTGCATGAACATATATTTTACTTCTGTTTTTTTACCTAATTTCTGCACAAACATTAGCATTAGGCAAGATAAATAGCGAGATATATGTATGTTGTATGCATACTATAGAAAGTTACCGCTGAGCAAAACGAAGCGGAAAAAATTTTTTGTTTTTCGGGGTCAATTGGGGTACTAAAATTATTTAGTTTGGTGCCAAGCCAATAGCTAGGCGCCAGAAAATTTTGAATTTTTAGCCTCTGAAAACCCCCAAATTTTACTATCTGGCGACCATTTTGGGGGGCGGAGGCGGCCGCCCCCCCGCCCAACCACTATCCTTATTTTTCCCCCTGTCCGACCGTTTCGCGGGGAAGGGGGCAGCCACCCCCCCTGGTTACGTCCCTGATATATGACAAAAAAGGCAATATTTAAGTAAAAATAGGTCAAAAAGGCTTAAAAAGCATTAAAATAGGCTAGAAAATGCAAAAAATTGCAATGATGGTGTCATAATAGACTAGTTCGGAATGAGCGTCTTTTACTGTGTGAGAGAGGGTACAAAAAGAAAAAACTAAAATTTGAAAAAATCTTAGCTTTCTTAGTTTCTTAAGTTTAAACCTATACTTCATAAAAAGTGCTACACAATGATATGTTTCACTATGTTGAAGTGTTGTTATATATCAGTTTGTGCTAAATAAATTTGTTTTTTAATTAAATGTCATAATGTTTTAAAATCACCACTAAAATAGTATTATCCTGAACAGTGATTTTGAATTAGTAAAAATGAAGATGAAATTTGTGCTTTTAAACTAATTTTAAACCTACATAGTTTTTTTAACGTTTTGCTTGTAAAACTATTCAAAACTTAAAAATTAATTTTAAAAAGTCCATTCCAAACCTTTAAATTAAGCATTTTCTGTAATTGAAACATTAAAAAACTGGGAAACAAGCGCGCCAGCAGCGCTGTACCTACAAAGCGGCAAAAAACTAAAAATTCCCAAAAACTGCTTTTGCTTTTGCAATATTTAAAAAGTATTTAAGAAACTTTGAAGAGAAGGGGTCAAGATTTTAAACCATTTTAAACTGTAAAATGTACTAGTCACTTGCTGTTTCTCAATTTTCCCTCTACATATGATTGGCGCTAGTAGTTATGTACCCTCTTCCTAACACTAAAAAACCCTTATTCTGAACTAGTCTATAAGTAAAAAAACGTGTCATAATTTTTGGGTACTTTTCATTTTTTCATGGGGGGGGCAATAAAAAGGGGCAGCAAATCCTCCAATAAAGCCGGGGGGTTGCATTATAAATATCAGGGCAAGCCAGGATTTTGGAAAGGGAAGAGAGGGGAGCAGGGGGGGTTGCATTCCATACAATTTTTTTGAAAAGAGGGGGGAGGGTTGTATTACAAAAATTTAAAATACTGTTAAAAAGACAATAAAAACAGGTAAATTTTAGCATGTCATTAATTTTGTTTTTATTTGCTGTGCTTTTATGTTGAACGCAAAAAAGTTTAGGTTTAAAAACGTATCACATTACAAATCGTGTCAAAACGCGGAAACATTTTTAAAATTTGTGATTGATATTTATGAGAAACATTAGTTAAAAGCTATAAAAAATTATGTAAGCATCGAGTGTTGAGCGGAATGAGAGAAAATTTTTAAAATTCCCTTCCTTTGAACTTCCAAATTTTTACTTCCGCTGGCCCAAATAGGAGGGGAGGTTGCCATCAGGCACAAGGAGGTGGGGCTAACCTTAACCCCCCAAGTTCTGAGATGGGGGTTTAACTCAGAAGTGGGAGAAAAATAGGTTAACCCCCAATTTAAATGAAGAAAAAAATGTCTTTAAAATGAGTTTTAAGCCTTTAAACTTAAGTTTTAAGGTCAAAATAAATGTTTTAAGCAACAAAAAGCTTAAAAATGCAATAAAAAAGATTTTTTGACCTAAAATTAGCGTTTTTCTACCAATTTTTTTTTCAAAATCAGAAAACGATATGGTTAAAATGCACTCTAGAAAAAAACGATAATGGGTAAAAAGCGTTCCTAGGATTCTAACCCCCACCCCCCATAATTTGGAGTTTGCTTCAGACCAATTTGCCCATGTATGTTGCCAACCTACTTGGCTACGTTTTTGATATATATAAATATATACAGACCTGTGCACGGTCTGGAAATGCCCCCCATTTTATTGGAGGATTTGCCCCCCCCCCGCCAAAAAATGAAAAAGTACCCTAAAATTATGACGCTATTTTTATATTTCAAAACATTAGTGCAGTGAGTTTAAAAATATTTTATTTTTATTTTGTATAAAAATTTGCAAAAATTTTTTAGAAAACGTTTGTTGTTTTATAATTATAATGGTAATAAAATACCTAAAACTATTTTATTTTATATTTTTATTTTGTTGTATTTATTAAAAAAAAGAGAAGGGTGGTTGGGGTGTGTATCGGGGGGGGGGGGGGGGGGGGGGGGGGGGTTGTGGGGGGTTGTTTTGTTGGGGGATTTTAATTGGTTAAGATAGAAAAAAATTTCGGCTGCGGGTAGTAAAGAATTTGTTTTTTAGATTTTGGTAAGTTAAGGTATACATGTTAAATAAACACATAAAAATAATTTTATTACGTTTTAAAAATGTTTTAAATGGATAGGAATAAAAAAAACCTTAAATTTTGTTTTAATTATCATCTGGGCGCTGTTTCATAAAAGTTACGAACATGCCATTTTTTTGTAAAAGTCCATTTCTTTTTTGTAGAAATTTACAAAGAAATGAATCCCTATGTTAAAGCATAGGGATGCGTCAAACGTCGGCAAGAAACTGACGGCGCAGTTTTTTGCTTCGCACTGTGACTCGTTTTTAGATACTGAAAAATTTCTAAATTTTAATGTAACTACAGTTTTGATTAAAATAATAAAAAAACTAAAATATAAATGGCTTATGAATGAAAGAAAGTAAGTATTTTTTAAAAATAAATTCACTAAAGAGTGGTAAAAATGGGAAAATTACGTCTTTAATTTGGGTTACTATTTGAAACCCAACTAAAATTTTGCACATTATTATTAAATCGGTGCCGTCGTAACAACTTGGTGAAATCTAGTAAAACTATATTCGAACGAAACCGCGAGACTCTGAAGAATTCAATTAACAAAACGTTTTGAAGACGATTAAAAAAGGCTTAATAAAAATATTTTTGCACGGCATAAAATGCATTTTTAAGAAAGGCCGCTTTTTTAGCTATCAAACCCCATTTATATAAACTTTTGGACTGTGATTAAATAAATTTTTCAAGTTTAAATTAATATTTCCAGGGTAAAATTGACCTGTAAAAATGTAAGTAATTAGTATTTGTCCGGTGGATCTTTTAAACCAATTTTTGAGACTCGTTCAGTTCTTGTTTTTTTAAGGCCTAAATTAACAACTAGAAAGAAACTACAACTTAAGTTTTAAAAATTCTGTTAACCGCAGTGTAAGGTCTTATACAAAGGTGTTTTTATAAATTGGGGAGACTTAGCACTTACCACTTTGCTCCCGACCATAGGTGGGCAGGGGGATTATACCCTCCCCAAAAATCCTGATTATAACCGAACCTAAAATAAAATTGGGAGGGGGGTACCCCCCTAAAATTCGGGGGTACCCCTACCCCGGACACCCCCTAAAATCTGGGGGTCCCAGTACAAAAACGTTAAAAAGGGTATTTGAGGTTTTTTTTGTATTTGCTAAAATAAATTTTTCTTCTTCTACCCCAAAAATAATTTTGGGAACACAGCCCCCCGGCCAAATTTTGGGGGTCCGGTATACCTCCCAAAATCCGGGAGGCTGGCCACCTATGCTTTCGCCCTACCCACTTCGCTCCCGGCCATAGGTGGGCGGCCTCAGGAATTTTTGGAGGGTATACCCTGCTTCCAAAATTTTGGGAGGGGTGTTCCGAAAGTTTTTTTAGGGTATACCTCAAATACCACATTTTTAGCATTATTAGTACTGAAACCCCCCAAGTTTTAGGGGGTTTCTGGAGTATCTCCAAATTTGAAGGAGGGTGTCGACTATAATTGGGATTTTTTTGGGGGGTATAACCCCCAACCCCCCTGCCCACCTATGCTGCCGTGCCGGCCCACATTTCGCTCTTAGCATATTTTGTGAACGTATTTTTGCAAAGCTCTGAGTCTGAAGGATAGAAAACACTATTTTTTCTTAAGCCTAAGCTAAGCCTAAAATCAAGCAAATTTAAATTGTTATATATTTTTAAAATTGACCGCAATAAGTGAGAAACAAGGTTGGCCCCAGCAAAAAAAATTTGCAAAAATTTACTGAGAGCATTGAGGGTCAGAAGCAAAATGGTATAGGAGGGAAGTGACAGGAGCAAAACGGACCATTCTTTTTCTTTATAGCTAAAATCTCTTTTTTAAAGGAATTTTTATGCTGCTCAAAAAAATTTTTATGAACACTTTTTATATCACCATAAACATGGTTTTTGTTGTTTTTTATTGTTCAAGAGTCTCGCTTGTCATGAATAATTTTTTTCTAGATCCTAACAATTTTGTATGGTAGCAAGTGTCTTGAATTTTCATTTTTTAAATTACGTACGTCTTTCAACATCTTGTCTTCTGCATGTTGTCCTTTAAAAGCTGTCTTTTATTTATCTTGTATTAGGAAAACTCATTTTTTGAGTGCGACTTTATAAATGTATTACCAGACCTGTGCATGGTCTGGAAATGCCCCCCCCGTTTTATTGGAGGATTTGCCCCCCCTCCCGTTTTATTGCCCCCCCCCCCCCGCCAAAAAATGAAAAAGTACCCTAAAATTATGACGCCATTTTTGACCTATGATGACGCCATCATCGCGAATTTTTTGCAGTTTTTAGCCTATTTCAATGTATTTTAAGCCATTTTAGACTTATTTTTACCTTATTTTCGCTTTTTTTGTTCCTTTTTTCCCTTTTCCCTTCTTTTTTTCTCCTTTTTTTCTCTTTTTTCTTTCCCCCCTGCTTGCCCCCCCGTTTTATTGCCCCCCCCATTTCAAAAAAGTTGCCCCCCAGTGTCCCCCCCATTTTGTAATTGCCCCCCCCCCCGTTTTAACCCCGGGGGGGGGGGCAGTGCACACGTCTGTATTACATACCTGTAATGTAAAAAACGATTGTTTTATTTCCAAACCATAAAATTTTGCTTGATTTTTAGGTTTGGCTTAGTTCTAAAAAAATGGCTTAAGTCAAAAAAAGTTTAAGTCTTTAAGTCAAAAAACTCACTATTATATATAAATTTACCACAATAAAATTTTGCTTGATTTTTGGGTTTATCTTAGGCAGGGTTTTTAGTCTTCAAGAACTAATCTGTTAGTAAAAGTTTTTTATATTAAAATTTTGCTTGATTTTTAGTTGTTGCTTAGGCTTGGGAGAAATCATTGTTTAAAATTCATGGTTCAACTTGCAATAAATAAAAAATACACTTTTAACAAAATACATTTACAAAATTGCACTCAAAAAACGATTTTCCCAAGAGAACACGTTTAAAAGACGAGATGTTGAAAAACGTAATGTATATGACAAAAATTTCAGAAACAAATTTGGGGGGTAATACCCCCGGGGTTAAGTCTTGACAAGTTCTTAGGGAGCCTTAGCTTACCATCCCACCTCAGATAACCTATACCAAAAATATATAATAATAAACCAAAAAAATGTGCAACTCCTTTATAAAAAAGTATGGAAAAGTAGGCCACTACAGTGAGCCTCTCCATTTAAATGACACCCTCCACTATAATGGTATAGTAGCCATAGATGTTATTGGTCGGGTCCGCTAGGAGGGGGGTCCACCCCCGGGTGGAAGGCCAAAATTTTTTAGGGGGGTGTCCAGGGGGGTCCAGACCCCCCTGGTTTTTCAGGGGGGGTCAACCCCGGGTGCGAGATTTCAAATTTAGGGGGGGTCAGGGGGTCCAATTTTTTAACAAAATTTTTTTAGCTCAATAATTTAAGTGTTTTTAGATCTAATATTAAATTTTATGTACTAAAACCGCCTATTTAGGCCTAAAAACTGTATTTAAACACTGTTTTTAACTAAAAAACTGTGTTTTGACAGTAAATAAAAGAATATACTTCCAAATTGGTCGGGAGGGGGTGAGGGGGGTCAGCCTCACTAGGGGGGGTGTCAGGCGGGACCGCTCTTGGACTTTGGGGGGAGGAAGGGGCCCTGGATTTTTTCTAGGGGGGTCCAAAATTTTGGCTCTGGGGGGGTGGACCCCTCTGTCCCCCCAAAAAACATCTATGATAGTAGCCATTTTAATTCGGTGAGTTAAAATGGAGAAGCCATTATAATAGCCATTTATTGATTTAATTTCACTTCATATATACTCACAAGTGTAATACTGTCCGGGCGGCACAAGTTTTTTCATGTTGGTTTAATACTGTCCAACATGGTAAAACTCATACAGCCCAGACAGTATTAGACTTGTGTGTGAGTATATACCAAGTAAAATTAAATCAATAAATGGCTAGGTATTATAATGGCTCTCTCTCTCCATTTTAACTCGCCGAATTAAAATGACTACTATTCCATTATAAAGGAGGGTGCCATTTAAATGGAGAGGCGCATTAAAATGGCCTATTTTGACTTAATTTTTTTATATAGGAGTTGTACATTTTTCCGTATATTATATATTTTGCCCAGGGACGTAGCCAGGGGGGGGGGGGGGGGGGGGCGGCCGCCCCCCCCCCCCCCCCCCCCCGAAACGGTCGGACAGGAGGAAAAATAAGGATAGTGGTTGGGCGGGGGGGGGGGCGGCCGCCCCCTCCCTGAAATGGTCGCCAGACAGTAAAATTTGGGGGTTTTTAGAGCCTAAAAATTCAAAATTTTCTAGCGCCTCACTAATCGCTCGGCGCCAAACTTTAAAATAATCTTAGTACCCCAATGGACCCCAAAAAACCAAAAATTTGTTCCGCTTCGCTTCGCTCAGCGGTCACTTTCTATAGTATACATTCATATATCTCGCTATTTATCTTGCCTAATGCTAATGTTATTTCAAAGTTAGTACAATATTTTTATAAGTAATAAGTACTACACAGAAAGCAAAACAAACAATGATATTGGTTGATTTATGTACCTCCCCCCTCCTAAATTTTTCAGCCGCCCACAGCATTGGCTCGAATTTTTTTCATATAGGTAGGTACCCTAAAAAACATGGAGCCGAGATGCTGCTCATGTGCTTTGGTTTACAATGTGGTTTAGCCAAGGGGTCTGAAACTAACGTCTCTAAATTCCTTTTTTGTAAAATCCAGGCTCTGCCAATGTATGCTTATGTAATTTTTAACTAAGAAAACATGTTTTTACCGCTAAAAACATTAGATAATAGGTTATTAGGCCAAAAACAGTGTATTATACAGCTTTATCTACGCTTATCACTGCTTTTTTAACGTTTTCAAAAATTAAGGGGGGGCTCCGCCCCCCCCCCCGAAATTTCGCCCCCCCCCGAAATTTTTTTTTGTACTACAATCCGCCCCCCCCAAAATGAAACTCTGGCTATGTCCCTGATTTTGCCTATATTGCGGAATTCTTCCAATGTAGATAAATAGTTTTTCATTCAGTTTATTTGTTTTCAGAAACGTTTTAACTGCTGGATTGTGTACCGGTATTAACAAAATCTCATTTTTGTTTATTTAATAATCCCATATTTTACAATATAAAACTGACAGCTTTAACGCCTAAAATCAAGTTTTTAATCAAAAATAACTACCTTATAGGTCGACACCATGGGTAGCTAGCATAGATGAGAACGGTTTGGGAAGCTAGGGGGGTGGTTACCCAGGGTAAATCGAATTTTTAATTCTAGGAGGGGGGTCCCAGGGGGGTCCGAACCCATCTTAGCTTTTTAGGGGGGTCGACCCGGGGTGCAAAATTTTGAAATCTATAGGGGGGTCAGGTGGGGTATGGTGTCCAAAGCAAAACAGTTTTAAACCATAATAACTTTAATAATTGTTCTTTTTATAGGATAATACTACATTTTATTGAATAAAAAGCGATATTCTGGTGTAAAAAGGATGTAAAAACATGAATATGTGTTAAAAAATCACGTTTTTGGAAGAAAATTTAGTATAAAAAAGTACCTAAAATTTTCCTCAAGGGGAAGGTGGTGGGGTCAGATTTCAAATTCTAGAGGGGGGTCAGGGTTAAAAAATTCAGAAATTTGGGGGGAGGGGGCCCCCTGGATTTTCGTCTAGGGGGTCCCAAAATTTTGAGGCTAGAAGGGCGTGGACCCCACCCTGACCCTGCCCCCCCTCCTTTTTCATCTATGGTGGCTAGCATACATTGGCAAGTTGGTCCGAAGTGGGGGGGGTTAAACTAAACCCCAAATTAGGGGGGGTTAAAATCCAAGAAACGCAAAATACCTATATCGTTTTTTTCTGGAGTGCATTTTACCTATATTGTTTTTCAATTTTGAAGGAAAAATAGGTAAAAAAAAACGCTAATTTTACGTCAAAAAGCTCTTTTTATTGCATTTTTGAGCTTTTTATTGCTTAAAACATTCATTTTGACCTCAAAACTTAAGTTTGGAGGCAGTTAGAAGTCATTTTAAAGACATTTTTTTCTTCATTTTTCTAAAATTGGGGGGTTAACCTTTTCTCCCCCCCACTTCTGAGTGGGGGGGTTAAACCCCCCTTCTCAGAATTTGGGGGGTTAACCCCCCATGCCCATGTATGGTGGCTAGCCTCCCAGTTTATTTATTATTTTTTTTGGAGGGTGGAGTTTACCCGACCCTCAAAATTTCAAAGGGGGGTATCCCAAAATTTTTTCAGGGGGTGTCCGGAGTACCCCTAAATTTATGGGGAAAATTCTACAGGTTTTAGGATTTCTTCCGGGACATTTAAACCCCCTTACCCATCTTTGTTTGACACTCATTACGGTGGTTTTAGCTTTAGGTATCAATCAAATTTCTCTCTGAGTTTTGGCTATTATCAAAACTGTTTAAGGTTGTATAAATACAAAATGTATGTGTTTTGTAAATTTATACAAAAAATACTAAAACTGTAAAGACTTTGCAAAGAAGATTCTACAATTTTTTAAAATGTTTTAATATTTTTATAATGGCAAGAACCGTTTACTTTCACCATATCTTGCATCTTGGTTTAATGGAATTACAAAAACTACTAAACATTAAATTTCGATAATCTGTACAACTTGTTCTAATAACGTCACTAATATGCAATCCCTAAAATATTTACCAAAATTGCGTTCGTTTTGCTTAAAAAATGTTTTAATTGCTTACTTAAAGGTGCAGTGTGGAGTCAAACTTTTTGTTTTCAATTTTGATAATTTTTTGTAAAAACTTTACCCCTGCTCCAAATAGCATACAAAATTTTTTTCAGTATCTTCAGTGAGTCAGAAGTTATGACCCCTCAAAATGGCGTTTTTTGACAATTCTGTACGTTACCAATTGCTCAATTAGTATTACAATTTACGTTACAAATTATGCACTCAAAGAAAGCGGCTACTTTCTACTCTGATTTGATACCTTGATCGTTATTGGTGCTGTATTTGTCGAAATATTGCGTTTCCCAAACAAAAAACCTGCAACTTTTTCATTAAAAACACCAAGCGACGGCAGTCATTTTGTGAAGTTTGCCCATTCCTTCCTTCACTTCATGTTTTTAGCAAAAAAACCAAGGGTTTTTTGTATGAAAAACGAAATATCTCAACAAATGCTATTGCCAACAAATGCCAATCTTAACGATTAAGGTATCAAATCCAAGTAAAAAAATAGCGGCTTTCTTTAAGTACATAATTTGTAACAAAAATCGTTATACCCATTGAGAAATTTGTCACATACAGATACAGATTTGTCATAAAACGCCATTTTTAGGGGATCATTACTCCTGAACCACTGGAGATATTTTGTTAAAAAAATTCTTGTGGGCTATTCGGAGCAAGGGTAAGGTTTTCACAAAAAATATCAAAATCAAAGACAAAAGGTTTGACTCTGCAATGCACCTTTAAGAAATCAATATCAGTGGTCATTCTGCACTCAATTTTTTTAATCTCTTTTCTGTAATAAAAAAAACGCTCTTTATACAGATCTGTGCAGGGTCTGGAAATGCGCTCGCCATACATGGGCAAGTTGGTCCGCAGTGGGGGGGATTAAACCCCAAATTAGGGGGTAGGGGTTAAAATCTAAGAAACTCTCAATTCCCATATCGTTTTTTCTTTAGTGCATTTTACCCATATCGTTTTTCGATTTTAAAGAAAAAATAGCTAAAAAACGCTAATTTTAGGTCAAAAAGCTCTTTTTATTGCATTTTTGAGCTTTTTACTGTTTAAAGTCATTTTGACCTCAAAACTTAAGTTTGGAGGCAGTTGGAAGTCATTTTAAAGACTTTTTTCTTAATTTTTCCAAAATTGGGGTGGGGCTTAACCTTTTCTTCCCTCCCACTTCTGACTGGGAGAGTTAAACCCCCTTCTAAGAATTTGGGGGGAGGTTAACCCCCAACCCCACCCCCATGCGGCCATGCCCATGTATTCCCCCCCTTTATTGGAGAATTTGCCCCTCCCCGTTTTATTGGCCCCCGCCCAAAAAATGAAAAAAATACCAAAAAATTATGACGCCATTTTTGACCTACAATGACGCCATCATCACAAAATTTTTTGCAGTTTTAGCCTGTTTCAATGCATTTTAAGCCATTTAGCTATTTTTACCTTATTTTCGCTTTTTTTTGTCCCTTTATTTCCTTTTATTATTTTATTATATTTTTATTTTTTTCTCCTTTCTCCCCTGCTTGCCGCCCCTGTTTTATTGCCCCCCCCCCCGTTTCAAAAAAGTTGCCCTCCGTGCGCTCTCCCCCGGTTTTGGAATTGCCCCCCCATATAAACCCCGAGGGGCAGTGCATAGGTCTCTTTATGGTTGATGTGTAAAATTTTTTGACGCTTCGCTATTTGAATTAAAACGCCTTCTTGGGTAGGAGCTTTGGCGGAGGTAGAAATTTAGAAATTTTTGGATTGTCTTTTCATAATTTCCTCTCACTTCCCTCCAATTAACATACAATTACAAAACACTCTTTAAAGAACATGCTATTGTATTGCACCATACGATATGGCTATTGCACCATACGATATGGCTAATATACAATTGGAGTTAAGCATACATGGGCAAGTTGGTCGGGAGTGGGGAGGGGTTAAACCCCAAATTAGGGGGTTAAAATCCGAGAAACGCAAAATACCCATATCGTTTTTTTCCTGGAGTGCATTTTACCCATATCGTTTTTCGATTTTGAAGGAAAAATAGGTAAAAAACGCTAATTTTAGGTCAAAAAGCCCTTTTTATACCATTTTTGAGCTTTTTATTGCTTAAAACATTCATTTTGACCTCAAAACTTAAGTTTGGGGGCAGTTAGAAGTCATTTTAAAGACATTTTTTTTTCTTCATTTTTCCAAAATTGGGGGGGGGTTAACTTTTTCTCCCCCCCCCACTTCTGAGTGGGGGGTTAAACCCCCCTTCTCAGAATTTGGGGGGGTTAACCCCCCAACCTCCCCCCGTGCCCATGTATGGAGTTAAGCATACATGGGCAAGAGTGGGAAGGGGTTAAACCCTGAATTAGGGGGGGGGGTTAAAATCGGAGAAACGCATTTTATCCATATATTTTTTGATATCCAAGAAAAAAAAGAGAAAAAAGAACAAATTTTAGGTAATAAAACCGTTTTTATGGCATTTTTGAAATTTTAATTGCTTAAAATGTTCAATTTTGACTTAAAAACTTAAGTTTGGATGCAAATAGATGTCATTTTAAAGTCTTTTTTACATTATTTTTCCAAAATTGGAGGTTAACCCAGACCTGTGCACGGTCTGGAAACGCCCCCCTTTCTATTGGAGGATTTGCTCCCCCCTGCCAAAAAATGAAAAAGCACCCTAAAATTATGACGCCATTTTTGACCTATGTTGACGCCATTATTGCAAATTTTTTACATTTTTAGCCTATTTCGATGTATTTTAAGCCATTTTAGACCTATGTTTACCTTATTTTTGCTTTTTTTGTCCCTTTTTCCCCTTTTCCTTCCTTTTTTTCTTTCTCCCCTGCTTGCCCCCCAATTTTATTGCTCCCCCCGTTTCAAAAAAGTTGCCCCCTGTGCCCCACATAAATTTGCCTAACCAAGCCCAAAAATAACTTGAAAAAATTTGTTGATAACATAAACGGAGGGTAATATGACAAAAAACAACTTCTAAGGAAAAGAGATAGGAGAATGAGTAAGAGGAGAATTTACCATTAACTCATCTAACAGCTCCACTTCCACACTGACCAATGATTAAAAAATCTTAGCAACGCATACACAATCTTTTTTCAGTCAATTTCCAGTTTTGTTGATAAAAATAAATGCGAAAGATTATACATTAATTTCTGTTATTCTATAATTGTAAAATTTACATTTTAGATAATGCATGTCCACAACTCACTTGATACGAAATTGCTCATGTATTATTAAACTACATAAAACGTTTTTAATTTATGCAAAAAATGTAAAATACAAAAAATTATTTAATAACTCGTTTTATTTTGTTAAAATAAACAATTAATAAAAAAACCTTGGCACTTTTATTCAAGTGAGTACGGTGCTGATGAAGTGGTCTCACAAATTAACTTTTGTGAGACGCGCAGAAACATGCAGTTTCCTAAAAACTAAAACTAAAAGTTTTCAGTTTTTTTATTTTGTTTAGAAAGGCACTCACTGTTTTGGACAAGTTTTGTGACTAAAACTTCTGTTAGTCCCAATACAGTATCCAACCAAATTTACATTAAACAATCGCAAATATAAAATAAAAATAAACCACTTTTTTCATATTTTCCTTGTCAAATTATTTTTTTATTTGAAATAAACCACTAGCGGGTTTATAATTTTTAGGAATAGAATAATACAGCATTAAACGCAGGCCTTTTCTCTAAAAATCTTCCTGTTGGATGAAGCTATTAACCAAAACCCTTCGTTAGCAACAGTGTTAATATAAATAGCGTTTTGGGTGGTCAAATGGAATTAAGCGCCCATAGCCGGTTCAACACAAGATTTCTCCCGGATTTCAAAAGGGGACAACAGCGACCGCTCCTTGTTTTTTTTTACCAACAACCAGAGCTTCCTTTAGCCCTCGTCTTGTCCGTTTAACACGCTCTTGGCCCTGCTGCTGTTGTCCTTTGCCAGTAACCCGAGTTTTGTTCAACGTTGATTCGGTCCTGGCCTTGCTCATCTCCTTTTTGGACTCCCAGAGGAGGAAAAGAGGGTGAGCTGTACTCAGTGAGGTATGGAAAAAGTGTTTTATACATAAATAGGCTATTTTGGTAAAATTTTATATTAGTGCAGACCTGTGCACGGTCTGGAAATGCCCCCCCCCCCGTTTTATTGCCCCCCCGCCAAAAAATGAAAAAGTACCCTAAAATTATGACGCAATTTTTGACCTATGATGACGCCATCATCGCGAATTTTTTGCAGTTTTTAGCCTATTTCAATGTATTTTAAGCCATTTTAGACCTATTTTTACCTTATTTTAGCTTTTTTTTGTCCTTTTTTCCCTTTTCCCTGTTTTTTTCTCTTTTTTTCTCCTTTCTTTTTTTTGTTTCCCCCCTGCTTGCCCCTCCCCCCATTTCAAAAAAGTTTCCCCCCCGTCCCCCCCCGGTTGGAATTGCTCCCCCCCGTTTTAACCCCGGGGAGGGGGCAGTGCACAGGTCTTTTAGTGCTAAAAAATTGATTTAAAATGATTTGGCAAACCGGACCCTCTCTAACCATAGGTGGGCAGGTAGGGGGGGGAGGCGCGGTTGGTGGAAGGTTATACCCTCCAAAAATCCCGACTATAGGCGTCACCCCCTCCCCTAAAATTTGGGGGTACCTTGGTCACCTCCCCCCCTAAAATTTGTGGGTCCCAGTACTAAAAACGCTAAAAAGGGGCTATTTGGCGAATACACCAAAAAAATTTTCAGGACACCCCCCAAAATTCGAAAGGCTGCCCACCTAAGCTTTAACCCTGCTTTTGATTTCAAACTGGTCTACCCCGGGTTGACCCCCCATAAGTGAGAGGGGGGGCAGGGTGGGGTCCACCCTTCCTAGCCTCAAAATTTTGGGACCCCCCTACACAAAAATCTAGGGCCTCCCCCCAAATTTCCAAATTTTTTATCCCTGACCTCCCTCTAGATTTTGAAATCTGACCCCCCCTGCCCCCTTGGGAAAATTTTAGGTACCTTTTTTATACTAAATTTTCTTCCAAAAACGTGAATTTTCATCACATATTCATGCTTTTACACCCTTTTTATACATGAATATGGCTTTTTATTCAATAAAATGTAGTATTATCCTATAAAAAGAACAATTATTAAAGTTATTATGGTTTAAAACTGTTTTGCTTTGGACACCGGACCCCACCTGACCCCCCTCTAGATTTCAAAATTTCGCACCCCAGGTCGACCCCCCCTAAAAAGCTAGGTGGGGTCCGGACCCCCCTCCTAGAATTTAAAATTCGATTTACCCCGGGTAACCACCCCCCTAGCTTCCCCGACCGTTCTCACCTATGCCCCCTCCCCTAAAAAGCTAGGGAGGTACAGACAGACCACTTTATCCGGGGTAGCCACCCCCTAGCTTCCCGGTCCATGCTCATCTATAACCCCCCTACCCTACCCACCTATGAGTAAATAATTAGCCAAAGGTTTTTTTACAAAACGATCATTTCCTAAGAAAACCTAATATTAAAGGAATTTTTAGGCTGTTGCTGTTGTCAAATTGCGTGGAGCCTTCGCTATGATTTTGGACCAACCAGGGACAAATTGAAGTGTATCACATTAATCATGTTTTATTTGTTATAAAAAATAAAGTATTTTAATCCAATTATTTTGCGACTATACATTTGTTGCATCTGTTTTTTATGAAAAACAAAGGACAAGTTAATTAATTAATTGCAATTTCTCTGTAACCTTATATCGCCTTTTGTTGCGTGGGCAACGATTTGTTATCCTATTCACAGATTCCAAATCAAAGTATTGTGTGCAGTGCATAAGAACATCTATCTCCAGACCTGTGCTCTGCCCCCCCCCCCGGGGTTTTATTGGGGGGGGGGCACAGGGGGGAAACATTTTTGAAACAGGGGAAGGGCAAGCAGGGGAGAAAAAAAAGAAAAGGGAAAAAAGCGAAAATAAGGTAAAAATAGGTCTAAAATGGCTTAAACATTGAAATAGGCTAAAACAGCAAAAAATTCACGATGATGGTGTCATCATAGGTCAAAATTGGCGTCATAATTTTCCCCCCCCCCCCCCCCCTTTTTTTTCCTTTTTTTTTTTTTTCTCTTTTTCCTTTTCCCTTTTTTTCCCTTTTTCCCCTTTTCTCTCCCTTTCCCCTTCTTCTTTTCTTTTTTTTTTTTTTTTTTTCTCTTTCCCCCCCTTTCCCCCTCCCCCTTCGGGGGGGGGGGCGTTAGGGTACTTTTTTATTTTTTTGCGGGGGGTGGGGACAATAAAACGGGGGGCATTTCCAGGGGCCTATTTCATAAAGATTTTTGTAATTGTAAATTAATAAACGCATTTAATTTCTTCTTATTTTATTAATTAAAAAATACATACGTAACTGTGGAATTAACGGAATTTACAGACATGTAATTTTTTAAATTCTAAACGCAATTTTATTAATATACATTTTAATTAAAAAATACAAAAGAAAAATATGCGTTTATTAATTTACAGCTGTAAATTAATTACACACAATTTTTATGAAATAGGCCCCAGATCGTGCACAGGTCTGATCTCTAAAGAATTTTGTCATCATACAGCATCCGAGCATCGTGTATTTTTTTACAGTTACAGCAATTGAGTTGACAACGAGGGGTGAGGGTGAAAATTGAGCAAAATAAGATCGAATTGAAACGCCTTTATTTTTTTAAGTTTGCCCCTGGGCAATCGGTAAAAAATTTGGATGCGTCGGTATTATTATTTTACATCAGAATTAAAGGAGCCTGGAAAGAATATTTAATAATTACTGCATATTGCAAACACAATAAAATCAATAGTTTTATTCTTTACAATTCATTGTCAAAATAATTTATCTAAATATATAAACTATAAAGTAAAAACAGCGATCGCAAATTCCCAAAGTTAATGTAAACGCACCAACAGACAGGCCAATGTGAGATACAAGGAAAGCCATAATTAATGGTACTCTGGATGAGTGTGGCGCATTTTGAAAAGTAAGTAACTAAAGCTAGTTATTTTTGGCAAAATTAACCTGGTTATTTTTTACCTAGTTTTAAATTTTTACCTCGTTTTTGATTTGGAATTTATCTAAAGGTAAACCTAACGTGGCTGCAACAGTTCGTTGGATTAAAAAATGCACCCATCAAGTAACCACTCAAATCACAAAAATCTGGCTTCACTTTATCAAACAAACACTCGGTATTAAATCGAATCTAATTGGCTGATAAAGTGACGTCAGATTGTCGTGATTTGAATGGTTAATTAATGAGGGACATTTTTTAATCCAACGAACAACTGTTGCAGCCACGGTGGGTTTACCTTTAGTTGTTAACCTAGTTCTTACTTAATTTTAAATTTCTTAGGGTACCTGAAAACTATAAAATTTATTGTATTATTGACATGTATTTACACTGAAATAACTAGTGTAAATACATGTCACTTTAATATACATTTTATTTCTTCTTTTATCCAAGCGATAACTGTGCGCTTAGACTAAATTTCGCGGTAGTTTTCCTAACCAAATTTTTGTTAAGTTTATTTTGGAATTTTTTTCTTTATATAATTTTTTTAGAAACTTTGTTCTATCATTTATTGTTGATGTCAATTAAACAATTTTTATGTTTTAAAGTGTTTTAAGGACTACTTAAAGTACCAGTTTATACTTTTCAAAATAAAAATAGATATTGAAAAATGAAATATAAATTAAATAATTATTAGTGAAAAACGTATCTTTTGAACTGGTGTAAATCATAGGTGTTTTTGGTTGGGTCCGCTAGGGGGGTCCACCCCCGGGTGGAAGACCAAAAATTTTTAGGGGGGTCCAGGTGGGTCCGGACCCCCCTGGCTTTTTAGGGGGGTCGACCCCGGGTGCGAGATTTCAAATTTGGGGGGGGGTCAGGGGGTCTAATTTTTTAACAAAATTTTTTTTAACTCAAAAATTTAAGTGTTTTTTAGGTCTAATATTAAATTTTATGTACTAAAACAGCCTATTTAGGCTTAAAAAGTGTATTTAAACACTGTCTTTAATTAAAAAACCATGTTTTTGACAGTAAATAAAAATATATACTTCCAAATTGGTCGGGAGGGGGGTCAGTCTCGCTAGGGGGGGTCAGGCCGGACTGCTCTCAAGCTTTGGGGGGAGGGGGCCCCCTGAATTTTTTCTAGGGGGGGGGGTTCCAAAATTTTGGCTCTAAGGGGGGTGGATCCCTCTGTCCCCCCCCCAAAAAAACACCTATGTAATATTCTGCTAAAATGAGGCTTTTAGTAATGTAAAAAATATTTTGTGCGTTTTGTTTCAGCAGGATATTGCTTCAAATATTAAATTTTTGGCATTGAAAAACTAAAAATTTAAAAAACTAAAAAATTTTTAAGATAGACAGAAATAAAAGTTTGATGTCTCAGAGAGGTCGTTTGTAATCTTTTTTCACTGTGATAGCTTGATTTTATTGACAATTGTTTTCCATTTGCGGCATCTTGGCGTAAAAATTTAATAAAACTAAAAAATGGAATAAAATAACAAATTAATAAATGAACACACAAAATTTTTTTATCTAAAAATTTTTCCGCAACTAAAAGAACGTTTTTAAGCAAGACTTTTAGTTAAATGCATAAAGTACAAAAGCAAGCAAATTAAATTTAAAACCATAAAAAAGATTTTGATTAAAAGTTATTTTATTTTAATTATTTAAGAAAGTTAAATATTAAAAATAGCCTTGAAAAATGCTCTAAGAATAGAGCAGGAAAAAAGGCGATTTCTCCTCAGGGACAGCCTCCCAGATTTTGGAGGGGGGTATACCCGACCCCCGAAATTTGGGGGGGTGTCTCAAAAATTTTTTGGGGTAGACCTCAAATACCACATTTTTAGCGTTTTTAGTATACCCCCCTGCCCATCTATGGGTATACCTCAAATACCCTATTTTTAGCGTTTTTATTACTGAGACCCCCCAAATTTTAGGGGGTGTGTGTCAAGGTTACCCCCAATCTTTAGGGGAGTATCGGCTATAATCGGAATTTTTGGGGAACCCCCCTGCCCCCCTATGCAGGGGGAATGACTGTTCAGGGATTAACTGCTGTGGATCAATTTTTCCAAACCCAAATTTGACTAGTGGGTAATCCCCGGAAACAAATCTAAAATCCCTAAATATTTCCAAACTGCCAACACCCCCTCTCCCTGGGCCACCCCCTTAAAATTTGAGTTTAGCCCACACATCCCCTTTCCTAAAAGTTGGGGGGTCCCACCGCCAACGGTCCCAGAACTAAAAAGGCTAAAATTGGGGTATTTATAGTAGACCCCAAAAATTTATTTGGGACACTCTTCTCCAAATTTGTGGGGTTGGGTATACAAATATCACCCCAAATCCAAGAAGCTGCCAACTTATGGGTACAAGCCCCTTTCCCTTCATTTGGCCATGACTCCAAACGTCAAGTGAGCAAGAAAAATGTGGTTAGCTTGTAACCATACATGGGCACGGGGGGGGGGGTTATGGGGGTTACCCCCCCAAATTCTGAGAAGGGGGGTTTAACCCCCCCCCCCCCACACAGAAGTGGGGGGGGGAGAAAAAGTTATCCCCCCCCCCAATTTTGGACAAATGAAGGAAAAAAAGTGTTTAAAATGACTTCTAACTGACTCAGAACTTAATTTTGGAAGTCCAGAAGGATGTTTTAAACAGTAAAAAGCCCCAAAAATGCAATAAAAAGAGCATTTTGACCTAAAACTAGCGTTTTTTACCTATTTTTTTTTAAATTGAAAAACGATATGGGTATGCACTCCAGAAAAAAAACGATATGGGTATTTTGCGTTTCTCGGATTTTAACCCTCCCCCCTAATTTGGGGTTTAACCCCCCACTCCGGACCAACTTGCCCATGTATGCTTGTAACCACCAATAGTAGAATAAAAGTATGTATAACATTATTTATATAAAAAGTATCAAATTATTTTATACAAATGACATTACAATACAAAACTAATAATAATTATCATGCATATACACTATTACACGAATTACCACCATGCTTATCCAAAACCATGTATGTTTGAAGTGAAGAAATAGCCATAAATGGAAATTTTGTGAGCTCAAAACACAGTCAATTAAACGTGTTTTGCCACCCAACAATATAACCATATTAGACTTGACATGTAAGCAATGAAATGCCGCAGAGCCAAAAGAAGAGTTATGCTAAAAACAAAAGTTATGTTTAGATGTTTGCCTGAAATTAGTAGTCAGACCTGTCGGTCGACCTTTGTACTGCATCCCCCCCCCCTAAAAAAAAAGGTTTGACAGCAGGGGGAGGGGAGAAAGAGGAGGGAAGGAGAGGAGGCAACACAGGGAGTAATTTTTTCAAACCAGGGAACTGCAAAAAAGTTAAAAAAGGAAACAAAAACAAAAAAGTTAAATTTAAGTAATATAATAGATCTAAATTAATTTATGTTTTGTTAAAATAGGTTAAAAATTGTAAAAAAATTTTGAGAATAAAGTAAACATGGTGTATATTTTTTAAATGTTTTTTTTTTATTTTTAAACAGGGGGGGGCACCAATAATAAAGCAGGTGAAAGGAATTTCCCGACTATGTACAGGTGGTAAAAATTTGATACTTTCTTCCCTTACAGATTACAAAAAAATAGTTTCAGAGGTTTCTACAAAACAAAATTTTAGGCGGCGTGGTAACGCCACTTTGAACGGACTTATTTTCCAAACATCTGGCTATAAATTGCAAAAGCCTTCATTGGTATGAGGCAGGGTATGATCTACCCAGGGTTGATGGAAACCCTGGAAACTGGCAAACTTCATCAGTATGAGGCATAGATGAGAACGGTCGGGGAAGCTAGGGTGGTGGTTACCCGGGGTAAATCGAATTTTGAATTTAAGGAGGGGGGTCCGGACCCCCCTAGCTTTTTAGGGGGGGTCGACCCGGGGTGCAAAATTTTGAAATCTAGAGGGGGATCAGATGGGGTCTGGTGTCCAAAGCAAAACAGTTTTAAAACATATTAACTTTAATAATTTTTTCTTTTATAGGATAATACTACATTTTATTGAATGAAAAGCCATATTCTGGTATAAAAAGGGTGTAAAAGCATGAATATGTGATGAAAATTAACGTTTCTGCAAGAAAATTTAGTATAAAAAAAGTACCTTAAAATTTCTTGAGGGGGGAGGGGGGGTCAGATTTCAAATTCTAGAGGGGGGTCAGGGGTAAAAAATTCGAAAATTTAGGGGGAGGGGGGCCCCTAGATTTTTATCTAGTGGGGGGGTCCCAAAATTTTGAGGCTAAGGAAATTGGACCCCACCCTGCCCCCCTCTTTCTCATCTATGGTATGAGGGTTTTTGGAGCTCATCCGCCTTATTTTTTAATTTTATAATAAGTTAAGGACAGGTATATTTCAAAAATATTTTTGTTAGCTTTCAAAACTATGTAAAATATATATAGGTTTAAATAATTCAAAAAAAATTAAATTTAGGAACAATTATTGTATACATTCCCTCTAGTATTTCTAACCGGCCATTATTAAAATAATTTACATGGAGATAATGTCAATTATCAAAACCGTAAATTTTCCAAGTCTTAGTTTGGAATTATCCATAAATTGATTTTTTTTGTCTATAAATAGAGAAGTTTATAACTTGTGGTTCATTTTACAAATAAAAAATCTACGCCAAGGCTTTACAGATTTAATTAACAGCCAAAATATTTTTTTGTAAAAAATAACTTCTAAAAAAACTATACGTGGGCCTGGGATAAAACTTCCAAATTCTAGAAAGGTGGGGTTTTGGGAGAATTACTGCTCAGACACTTTTACGTTTTGCCAAATCACTAATCAAATATCAAATCAAATCAAACAATTTTCAAGAACAAGAATACTCAGTTAAAATAAAAGGCGTAAAGGTGCGGTGCGGAGTCAAACTTTTTGTCTTTGATTTTGATATTTTTTGTGAAAACCTTACCCATAGCTTACCAATAGCCCACAAAAATTTTTCCAGCAAAATATCTCCAGTGGTTCAGGAGTTATGACCCCCCAAAATGGTGTTTTTTGACAATTCTGTACGTGAAAAATTTCTCAAGAAGTATAACGAATTAAGTTACAAAAAAAACAGCTGCTTTCTACTTTAATTGGATACCTTGATCATTAAGATCAGTTGTGCAGTATTTGTCAAGATATCGCGTTTTTCGTACAAAAAGCCCTTGATTTATTCGCTAAAAACACGAAGCAAAGAAAAGAAAGGTTGGAGGAACTTCACAAAATCACTGCCGTTATTTGGTGTTTTAAACAAAAAAATTGCGGGTTTTTTGTGCGGAAAACGCAATATTTTGACAAATACTGCACTGAGCTTAACGATCAAGGTATCAAATTAAAGTAGCAAATAGCCGCTTTCCTTTAGTGCAAAATTTGTAATATAAACCTGTACCCATTGAGCAATCTGTCACGTAAAGAATTGTCAAAAAACGCCATTTTCGGAGGGTCATAACCATAGGTGAGCACGGTCGGCGAAGTGGGGGAGGGGTAGTTAAATACGGGGGAAAGCAAGGGATTTCTTTGGGGGTTGGGGTGGCTGTGGGGGGGGGTGGGTTTTCTGGGGGGGTGGTGGGGTGGTGTGAGTTTAAACCAGAGAAAAACGTGATGTTTTCGGGTTCTTTGTGAGTTCAAAACCCCTTTGTATAATAAATCCTATGTGGTTTTTGTTGGGGCGCTATGGGGGGTCCACGTTCACCCCCGGGTGGAAGGGGAAAATTTTTGAGGGGGGGGGTAGGGGGGTGGAAGGGGGGGTAGGGGGGTGGACCCCCTAGCTTTTTGAGGGGGTCGGACCCAGGGTGCGAGATTTTCAAAATCTAGAGGGGGGTCAGGGGGGTCCAATTTTTCGGGAGGGGGCCAAAATTTTTTTAAGGGGCTCAATAATTTAAGTGTTCTTTAGAGGGGGGGGTGCTGCTTCTAATATTGAATTTTATGTATTAAAGACATATCATGTATAAAGGGTGTAAAAGCATGAATATGTGATGAAAATACGTTTTGGAAAGAAACAGGGGATATTTAGGCCTAAAAGTGTTGTTTATTTTTTTTTTTTTTTAAAATACCTTTTTTTTTTTTGTTAATTAAATTTTATTTCTAATTAGTGTTGGGGGGGGGAGGGGGGTCATTTTGTTAAAATTTGGGGCTTCGCTAGGGGGGGGGGGTGTGTTCACAAAAAAAATTATAAAACAAAGTAGGGGGGGGGGGTGGGGGCTTGGGGGGGGGGTTTGGTATGGGGATATTTGGATTTGTAATTGGGGGGGGGGGGAAAAAAAAAAAAAAGCAGGACAGCTCTCCACCTTGGGCGAGGGGGGGGAGCCTTTCAAAATTTTTCTGGGGGGGGGGTCGGGGTCAGAGGGGAAAATTGTAAGCTCTAGGGGGGGTGCAACCTCCTTTGTCACCCCCCCCAAAAAACACCTTTATGATATTAAACTTAAGTTATGGGGTCGCAGACCTGTGCAGGGCCGCGCTGGGGTTAAAAGGGGAGAAACAAAAAGGGGGGCACGGAGGGCAACTTTTTTGAAAGGGGGGGCAAGGGGGGGAGCAGGGGAAAGAAAAAAAAGAAAAAAAAAAAAGAAAAAAAGAGAAAAAAAGAAGGGAAAAGGGAAAAAAAGGACAAAAAAAGCGAAAATAAGGTAAAAATATGTCTAAAATGGCTTAAAATACATTGAAATAGGCTAAAAACTGCAAAAAAATTTGCAATGATGGCGTCATCATAGGTCAAAAATGGCGTCATAATTTTAAGGTACTTTTTGATTGTTTGGCGGTGGGGGCAATAAAACGAGGGGGGGCAAATCCTCCAATAAAACGTGGGGGGGCATTTCCAGACGGTGCACAGGTCTGCGGTCGGAATATTCATTTTTGACCGCAAATTTATATAAATACAATAAAATATTGTTTTCAACCAAAATTGGTGTGTGTTGGTTTGAAGTTTTTTTTAATTAAAAAACTTTTAAAGCTGCCGTGTGGAGTCATACTTTTTGTCTTTGATCTTGATAATTTTTTTGTGAAAATTTTACCCCTGCCTCCAATAGCTCACAAAATTTTTTTAAAAAAAATATTCGCACTGAGTCAGAAATTATGATGACCCCCCCAAAATGGCATTTTTTGACAATTCTGTACAAGACAAATTGCTCAATGGGCATTACGATTTACATTACAAATTATTCACTCAAAGAAAGCGGCTACTTTCTACTCTAATTTGATACTTTG
Organism: Microlaimidae sp. YZB2_3; assembly: GCA_030248175.1. Lineage (NCBI taxonomy): Eukaryota > Metazoa > Nematoda > Chromadorea > Desmodorida > Microlaimidae > Microlaimidae sp. YZB2_3. The sequence goes on along the minus strand of JASAMX010014240.1, from coordinate 4,063 downwards.
ATCGATAAGATTGTTGCAGTATTTGTCGAAATATTCCGTTTCCCGCACAAAAAACTTGCGATTTTTTTGTTTAAAACACCAAACGACGGCAGTGATTTCGTGAAGTTTGCCCAACCTTTCTTTTTTCATGTCGTGTTTTTAGGAAAAAAATCGAGTGTTTTTTGTACAATAAACGCATGTTTGAACGCACACAGAATTGAGTGTTTTTAAACAGGAAGCACAATATCTTGACAAATACTGCACGGGTGCACCAATGTTAACAATCAGTTATCAAATTAAAGAAGACAGTAGGCGCTTTCTTTGAGTACATAATTTGTAACGAAAATCGTTACACACATTGAGAATATTGTCACGCATAGAATTGTCGAAAAACGTCATTTTTGGGGAGTCATTACTCCTGAACCACTGAAAAAAATTTTGTGGACTACTGGGGGCAGGGGTAAGGTTTTCACAAAAAAATATCAAAATTGAAGACAAAAAGTTTAACTCTGCACCTTTAAGTAAAACGCATTCCGGAAAGAAAACTATATGAAAAGAATAGATCTCTTAATTAAAGTTTTATTCAAGAATAGGTCTCTTCATTTGAATTTTACTCAATTGGGGTTTAACCCTGTCTCTCTCTCTCCCTCTGGTCAACTAGTCTATGCAAGATACGCACAAGATCCATATGTGTATCAAAATTCGATTTGACCGATCCAAAAGTTAAAACACATTAAACAGACCTGCGCATTGGCCCCCTCCCCCTCCCCCCCGGGAGCAATTCCAAAATGAATGGGGCTATTCCAAAATAAGGAAGGGGCAATTTTTTTGAAACGGGAGGGGGGCAAAGGCAATAAAACGAGGGGGCAAGTAGGGTAGAAAGAGAAAAAAAAGAAATAAAGGAGAAAAAAAAAAGAAAAAAGGGGCAAAAAAAAGCGAATGTTTAATTGAAATAGGTCCAAAATGACTTAAAATGAATTGAAATAGGCTAAAAACTGCAAAATTTCGCGATGATGACGTCATAATAGGATAAAAATGGCGCCATATTTTTTAGGTATTTTTTATTTTTTAGGGGGGAGCAATAAAACAGGAATTGGGGCATTTCCAGACCATGCACAGATCTGCATTGAACCAAAAACAAACACATAAAGCTTATTTTTGGTTACCTATTTTTGGGATTTAAATCTTTTATGATGATGAGGTTGGAGTTATAAGCCCATTTAAACCCAACTATTAGTTATTGTTATTAGTTTATACGTATAGATGAGAAAGGGGGGCAGGGTGGGGGTGGGGTCCACCCCCCTAGCCTCGAAATTTTGGGACCCCCCTAGACGAAAATCTAGGGGGCCTCCCCCCCTCCCCCCAAATTTCCGAATTTTTTACCCCTGACCCCCTTCTAGAATTTGAAATCTGACCCCCCCTTCCCCCTCGAGAAAATTTTAGGTACTTTTTTTATACTAAATTTTCCAAAAACGTGAATTTTCATCACATATTCATGCTTTTACACCCTTTTTATACCAGAATATCGCTTTTTATTCAATAAAATGTAGTATTAACCTTATAAAAGAACAATTATTAAAATTATTATGGTTTAAAACTGTTTTGCTTTGGACACCAGACCCCACCTGACCCCCCCTCTAGATTTCAATATTTCGTTCCCCGGGTCGACCCCCCCTAAAAAGCTAGGGGGGGCGGACCCCCCTCCTAGAATTCAAAATTCGATTTACCCTGGGTAACCACCCCCCTAGCTTCCCCCACCGTTGTCATCTATGTTTATACGTCAATTTTATTTTTCAATAAACCTTTAAAATAAAAAAATGACCTTGGGCTTTGGTTGGCATGCGCAATTTATGCCAAGAAAAAATTTTTTCAACAAATAAACTTAAGTAAAAACTTTGTTTTAACAAGGCTAGAAGTTTGAAGAATTCAAAACCATGCAAAAATTAACTAAAATTGCAAAAGTCACACGCACAGAATGTTTTAATAAAAAATTGTAAATCGCAATAAAGGGCATTTTTGAAGTTTCAAATTAGCTCATAACTCTTTTCTAAAAACTTAAATCCCAATAATAACCAAAAAATGAGGTCTACGCGTCTGATTTAGGATATAAAACGTTTTATTTTTGGTGTATTTCACTTCATTCAAGGGCGGTCAAATCGTATTCTGGTGGACGTATTAAAAAAAATCGCAAACTTTAAAGCCTTAAAACACAAGTTTGTATCAATCTTTTTTATTCCCCTTTATCTTAAACACCTATTTTTATTGTTTATTTAAACCACCACACAAAATAAAAGACAAAATTCATTGAATTGAATTTACACTTTTTTTGGAGCGCTTGACACTGAAGTGAAATAATACGAACAAATTTAAATTTTAACTATTACTTTGGCAAATTTATTTAAAAAATACTTACTTTCCTTTTTTATGTGCCATTTATACACTAGTATTTTTCAGTATTTTAAAGAAATCAACAATAAATATAGTTTTAAAAAATTTGCAATATCTAAAAACCAGTCACAGTGCGAAGCAAAAAACAAGTGCCGTCAGTTTTTCGCCGACGTTTGACGCATCCCTATGCTTTAACATAGGGTTTCATTTCTTTGTAAATTTCTACAAAAAAGAAATGGACTTCTACAAAAAAATGGCATGTTCGTAACTTTTATGAAACAGCGCCCAGGTGTAAAAAAAAGTAAAAAAATGTTTTTTATTGCAGTGTATGCACTTAATGCTGTTTAGAATGGGGCCAAATTTAAAACTTATGTTTAATGGTACTGGCGTATTTTCTGTTATTTTTTTATATATACTTTCAGTAGAACTGCTTTATTTTAAAAAGTGGTATTAGTGTATAAAAAATCGGTATTTAAATCATTTTAACCAATCGGTATTCTTGTTAATAATTTGAAAAATGTTAGAAATTAATTTTTGGTGTAAAAAATTACACCACGAATTAGTGTACTGCACCTTTAAGGTTTATATGTTTAAATTTTTAAAATGAACACTGAAATCTTTAAAAAATCAAACCAGCAAACAAACCTCTAACTTATTAGAGAAAAAAGTGGACGCTTAAAGAAAAAAAGAAAATTTGTAATCCCTCGCTGGTAAATGGCAAACTGGAAAATACACGGACACCGTCCACCGACACCGACCAAATTCTACCGTAATTTTATTTGAATTTTTAGGTTTTGCTTAGGCTTAGAAATAATAATTTGCAGCAAAGGTGGTCGGTGTCGGTGGACGGTGTCGGTGTACTTTCCAGTTTGCCTGGTAAATGCATTCGATATGCTCAGAGACTGAAATGATACTGAAATGAACGCACTCCGATTACCAGCAAAAAAAAAGGGAATTAATTCATTAAAAACACTTTTCACCGGGGCAAAGACAATTAGTACACCACAAGAAATTGTTACTTGGTGTCGGATTTTTTGATATTTGCTAGAAAACATTATAAAAATAAATTTTAAAAGCTAGCGTTTAAGAAAATATAAAAAAATTGGCAAGAGTTATAAAAATTTTTCTCATGATGATCCACGATTTTTTTAATATTTTTAAATTAATATATGTTTTCCTGGCGTGAACACTTTTTTAAAAGCTATTTTAAAATATTTATCATCTTAGGTGCACCACTTGGTGTTTTTTTCGGGTTGCTTATAATTCTCAATATCTTCCACGAACTATTCATATTTATTATTTATTCATATAAACTTTTTTTGCAGCATGAGTTGTTGTGATTCATTTACAAATTTTTTTACAAAAATCAACAACATCGAATAGGTATTTTAATGTCAAAATTATGTATTAACAGTATTCAAAAGAAATCCGATATGAAATGCCGCCAGTTCATATATTCTGCAAATGTGATTGATGTTTTTATTTTTACCGCGAAGTGTTTATTTTTTGTTTTAGTAGAACTATGTTTTATATTTTGTATGTGTTGTATGTGTTAAAAATATTCCCATAAAAACTTTTAAATTCTAAAATTATGCTAGAATATGACTTTCGACAAATATACTTTCGCTGAATAATATGTTGAAACTTAGTATTATATGCTAACTAGGGATGCATTGAGCTGTTCACAAATGGTTAA
>JASAMX010014239.1:0-35094 GCA_030248175.1 Microlaimidae sp. YZB2_3 | reverse complement strand
GTGGTTTGTGACTGTGTTTGTGTGGATTTGTTGTTTTAGTGCTTTGTAAGTTTTGTTGTGTATGTCTGTAGGTATGTTTGTTGGGTAGTTGTTGTTGTGAAATATTGTTTGCTTTTTGAGCCTGCTGGGTGCAGGTTGTTGTGTTAAATAATTAAGTGGGTTGTTTGTGTACATGGCCGCCAATTTTGCTTGTTTTGCGTGGAGTTGGATGTGTGTTGCTATTGGGAGGACTTTAGCCTCTGTGTGTATGATGTCAACTCTGGCACCTTTTTGTTAAAATGTTGTTGTTGAGTTTGTCAGTTTCCGGGGTTTCTATCAACCTTGGATGGGTCCGTCCGGCACGCCTCTCGCCTTGCTCACCCCCTCTTCCCACTCCCGGAGGAGCTCAGCAACCGCTCCAATCCAGTTAAAATGTTGTTTTCTTTTGTATCGATTGAATATAATACTTTGTCACAAAAACGTAAATTGGTGTAATCCTAATAAAAAATTAAAGTATTCATACATGTATCTCCTATCCATAATATTCCGTCGCGAGTTATAATAATAGAACACGGGCATTTGCTAAACGAAGGTAAGTCGAATGGTTGGACTCTCGGCATTTGGCACAGTTACATTTCACGGACTGTCGCTACGTAAAGTTAATATTATTTTCAACAATTTCAATTTAATACAAATAGACCACCTTCGATTTTGCTTTTTAAATAGAACATAAGTGCAGACGGCAGCTATAAAAATTAAAAATCTTTGGGAACTTTTTTTTAAATGAAAAACGCAGTATTTTTATATGGAATTTTTTCATTTCCGATAAACATAACGTTTTAAAAAGATTTAATGAAGATTATTAATAAACTATGTAAATATTTTAATTTAACGACAACGGGTTTTGATAAAAAAAAACAAGTCAAAATCATTATTTCGAAACTAAGCTTAAATTTATGTTGCTGTTAAATGCTGTAAACTCGTACTTTATAGAGCCACTGCTTTTATTTTCCGCGCAGTTTTTCGTGGCAGTCAGCCAGCCAATGAGTCATAGCAATTGATTTTTTCACAACCAATTTATTTCGTTCAATTATAGTCTACAAAATTTACATTGATTGGACATTGGAGTAATATTAACATTAAGTAATCATTATAATATCGCCAACCAAATGGTCAATTTCTGCATATAGAACTAATGAATATATTTTGTTTGTCAGTAAAAATAAAAATGACAAAAAAGGGAATAAAAGTGAAAACACTGTACATACCGCCTGGTAAACACAATATTTTGACAGATTTACAGTATCCAATAATTTTTTGAATTTAGGTAATGAATGAATGAATAAACGTCTATTAATAAATTTATGCTTCACTATTTAGTTTATTATATGCTGCATTTGATTTTAATTATATATATCATATGTTTTTATTAAAAGTTGTGACAATTTCAAAAAATTTTGTCTTTCTAAGTGTCCTTTTTTATTCCACCTTCTTAAAAAATTTGCATCATTATACGTATTGTCCGCGAAGGCAGTAATGTTAGCGTTTGGTTTTGCTGCACGGTTTGGTTTGTAACGAATTTCAGTGCAATGTGCTAATACACATTAATATAACCTTGTATACAACTTTGGGTTGTTGAGACTTAAATCAGTGTTAGTTTTGTACGATTACATACTGTTGCTTAGCACAAAAAGTTATAGATTTACAATCTTTCGCCATGTTTATATTTCTTATATTTTGAGCCAGGTTTAGTTTTCAGTGTTTGTTGTAAAGATTTGCACGTTCTCCAATTAAACATTAAACATAAACTACTTTTACGACGACTTATCATAATGATAAAACTTCAGCACAAGAGTCAAACAAGTAGAAAAATTACTTCTGGACGCGTTACGAAAAATTGAATTCTGCGTTTTTTTTGTAAATCAATTCTTTAATCATTTTTAGGCTCAAACTTTTGCGGCGTATTAATTGAAAAAGCTAGCTTGTTTTGCCATTGTTCTGATTTCCAATCCGGTGTTAGTCAATCCATTGTGTTGCAAAATGAAAATAAAAGGGTATGGACAATATATTTTTAAGAACTTTTGGAAGTTGGTCATTAAGACGACGTATTAACTCCGTTTAAAGACCTCCTGTCCAAAGAACAGTGCAGTGCAACGTTTTTCAAAACCCTAGAAAACGCTAGTTAAATAATTAGCACAAGAACATAGTGTGTCCAAAGAGAAAAGATAAAACACAGGCTTGCCGCTGGAAATTTTTATACATTATAATATAATATATAATTACATTTTTATACATTGTTAAACATTAGAATTATGCAGGATTGATATGGAAAACTAATAAAGTTTCTATATTTCAAAAAACTATCAAGTATTAAAAAAGCTGCAGCTATCGTTTGTAAAGCCGAAATCTTTCGTTTTGTATTCAAAATACACAATCCACATAAAAATAAACTTTATTATACATTTAATAAATTATGATAAAACTAAATTATATCATAATAGTATAGATAAATAACAGTTTCGTAAAAAATATGCCAATAAAAATAACACCAACTTTTCAATACTCAACAAGTGGCACATTCAAATGTGGGCCTAAACAAAATTATACGTGCAATAAATGAATGAATAAAATTAAAGTAACGTTTCAGTAAAAATACAGTAATTAGGAATGTATCACTATTTAAATTAACAGTATAATTTAGTGATAATCCCCAGAATTTGGTTTACGAAGCTCCGGAGCACCTCCAGAGCTTTTAATTAAAAAGTACCCCCTTCGACTATTTTTTTGTAAATTAAAGTTGTAAATAATTTATTAAAAACATTATAAATAGTTCTAAAAATGTGGACAAAATAAGTTTTAAACTACTTATCAAAGCTCGCTTCGCTTGAAATGGCCGGATTTTCAAAACATGATATTTAAGGGCAGAAACATCACTAGTAATTCAGTGGCATGCTAAGGGGGGGGGGGGCGGTCCCCCCCACTGAAAATTGGCGAAGCCGGATATTTTCGTAAGGCAAAAAACGTAAGCGAACCTTACGTTTTTTAAATTTTGGAGGAGAAAAATTTTTCTTTAATATCAATACAGAAACTTTCCTAATGCCTTCCAAACGCATAAGTATTAATAGTCAAAAAACCAAATTTTCCCCGCTTTGCGAGTAGTTTAAATTGACATTTTATCTTAGTTTTTCGATTTAAAATCGATTATGCCGTTCAATAATTAAGGCATACACGTTAAATAAAACTACTACGAACACTATTAAGCTTTTATTAACGTTTTAAACACATGTTTTAAATGTATATAAATAAAAAAAACCTTAAATTTTCTAATAAGTATCATTTGGAATTAAAATTTCAAGTGTATTTTAGCGCCTAAATTAAAAATTTTCTTCCCCGGGGGTCATTTTGCACCCCGGACCCCCTTGACAAGGGGCTCTGCCTCTTGACCCCACTGGGGGGCTCTCACCCCTCAGACCAATCATTTCTGGGGGGCTGCCGCCCCAGACCCCCTTCAGGGTTAGTATTTACCCCCCCACCCAGACCACCCCCCCCCCCGAAATTAAATCCTGGGCACGCCACTGTAGTAATTTATATATTTCTTATTAAAGTTTTTAAATTAAAAAAAATAAATATAATGTTTCCACATTTCTAGAAGAGTTTCCCTTACTTCTCCTTCTTCTGACTCTTGAGTGGAATGAAAAAAAAATATTAAATCTTCCACTATTTAAAAAAAATTTAAAAATATTTCAAATGATTTTCAATCCGCTTAAAACTTAAGTTTTGAGGTCTAAACAGGTGTTTTTAACAATAAAAAACTTAAAATTCAATAAGAAATAATACAAATTTCAATTAAACAATTATTATTATGAACAATTTGCGCTTTGCATGGGTTTTTTCTCTTTTACTTGTAGTAATATTTAGAATTAACTTAACCATCAAAAAATCCGGTTTGAGATTGAAATCCTGCGACTTTGCCAAAAAATTCTAAAAAATAACATTGATATTCATCAGAAAAATAGTTTAAAAGTTATAAAAGTCACGCGCTGAGCAAAAAGAAACGCGAAGAAATGTTTAAAAATTCTTCTTAGGCAATTTAAAATTTTTATCCTGACAAAAAGGGACAAAGGGAGGCTTGGTAGCGTTTTTGTTTTTTCGCAAGCAAAACTTTTCTGAAAGAATCACGATGATACCGTTATGTTGTTTTGTTTAAACGTATTTTAGACATACTTCAGCTTAACAAATATTAACGAAGTGCAACAATTATGTTTAATACTAAATAAAAAACCAATACACAAAAATAATTAAAAAAATTTATATGTAGTACCGTAATGCGCCAAATTTATTTAACTCTTAAACTTTATAATTCATCCATAAATATAAGTTTTGTGGACTCTAAAAATTGTCTTCGCGATGGCGGAATAATATCTTGTTTGTTATAAACGTATCGACTCTATTAACGCCCAAAAACTTGGACTTTAAAAAATATAATGAACCACAGTCGCGTGAATTCATGCTGATTGCCACTTTTCTTTTAGCCTTTGACAGAAAAATCAGCAATATACGATTATGAATCTGTAATAAGCAAAGGCAGCCAAATTCTTGGAAGGAATTACCTGAGGACAGCTGGCAATGCAACCAACCAATGAATCTATCTGTAATTCCATATACCAAATTATTTTTGTTTTACACTACAGAAACCAGAAAAGCTTCTCGACAACGAAAACATGATAATTTTTTCCTTAGAATTGTTAGTTTATAAAAAAACAATTTTTAGTACCAAAACCACAACTATTTAAAAACACATTGAAGGTGTACTGTAAATATCAAACTTTGAGATAAATGTTATTAGATTTTGAGACAAACGCCTATTGTTATAATATATTGGGGAGCCAGCGGCGTGCCCAGGGGGGGGGGTGGGGGGCGGCCGCTTCCCCCCACCCCGAAATCCGGCGAAGCCGGATTTTTTTTGTAAGGGGAGACCCTTACGTTTTTTTAAATTTTAGGAGAGAAAAATTTTTTCTTTAATATTAATACAGAAACTTTCCTGATGCCTTCCAAAATCATATTAATAGTCAAAAAACTAAAAATTTTCCCGCTGCGCGGGTAGTTTGAATTGACAATTTATCTTAGTTTTTCGATTTCAAATCGATTATCCCGTTCTTTCGATTTCAAATCGATTATCCCGTTCAGTAGTTAAGGCATACATGTTTAATAAAACTACTATAACCCCTATTATCATTTTATTAACGTTTAAACACATGTTTTAAATGTATAGGTATAAAAAAACCTTAAAATTTGTAATAAGTATCATATGGAATTAAAATTTCTATTGTATTTTAGCGCCTTAAATTCAAAATTTTCTCCCCCGAGGGGCATTCTGCCCCCCAGACCCCCCTGACAAGGGGCTCTGCCCCTTGACCCCGCTGGGGGGCTCTCGCCCCCCAGACCCTCCTTATCTGGGGGGCTACAGCCCCCCAGACCCCCCTTCAAGGTTAGTATTTACCCGCCAGACCTAGACCGCCCCCCCCCCCGAAATGAAATCCTGGGCACGCCACTGTGGGGAGCTGAATTAAAGAATTTTTAATAACACAACAAAAATATATTGGAGGGTTTTTTGATGTTTGGTCTGTTACAATTTTTTTATTATTTTCTTGATAAATATACAAACGATAAATTTCTATTATGCAGACTTGTGCACTGCCCCCCCCCCCCGGGGTTTTATTGGGGGGGGGGCAATTCCAAAACGGAGAGAAAGGCAAAAAAGACGAAATTTAAGTAAAAATAGGTTTAAAATGGCTTAAAAACCATTGAAATAGGCTAAAAACTGCAAAAATTTTGTGATGATGGCGTCATAAAAAGGTCAAAAATGGCGTCATGATTTTTGGGTACTTTTTCATTTCTTGGCGGAAGGGGGGGTGGCAATAAAACGGGGGGGGCACAGCCACTAATATTCCGTGGGGGAGGCAATTCAAGACTGTGCACCGGTCTGTATTATGTTACAAAAATTTAAGCTTAGCCGTATTAACTAGTAATTATCATGGTTGGATTGGGGCCGCGGTTTATTACTGACATAAATTCAAAAACTTTAAAATTCATGTGGACACGACACCACCTATATTTTTTGGAGGGAGGGACGAGGGAAGGTTTCAAAAAAGCTAAAAAATAGGGTTGGGAGAAGGTTGCTTTCCCTGAGTTTACCCACCTGCAGCTGATCACTGATTTTATGCTCACAGTTTTTCTAACTAAGAGATAATTGTACTGTATAATTTGTTTTTCACAGTGCAGCTGCAATATCTTATTAACCACACGCTATTTATGTGCAAGATAACTTAAATATTTTTTTATCCTTTGTTACAAATCAATCTTTGTGAATAAGCATTTTTAGTACAAAACATAATATACATTAAGCTATGTTATTATGCTTAAAACAAGATTAACATAAAAAATTCCACTTTTACCATTGCGCTAATTGTTATAAAAAATTATCATGAATAAAAAGAAATATAAAAGAAAGAGCCGAACTGAAAATTTAAGTTGTTGGACAAGCCAAAGTTCAAAATTCCCTATCAAGGTTATCTTAAAATTAAATCCATAAAAATTATATTATTAATAATATTGTAAGTATCTTCAATTTAAAGTTGAAAAAACAATAATTTTTAATATGTAAGATAGATGGATTTAATTCACGATAATTTTTTTTTCTTTATATAATTATATTCCATTTGGCCCTTTAATAAATATAGTTCTAATAAGATATCAATTATGTTCACCAATTTAATCTCTTAAAATTTGTTATAATAGCTTTAATAATAAGTTAATAAGCTATGATAATAACAATAATTATAAGCTTTGTTAATAATAATAACTTTTGCAAAAAAATCACTAACATAATGCAAATTTTACCACTATTGTTTCTTAGAAGGCGCAAATTTCAGTTTTTTTTTTTGTTTGTTTTTTGCTCTTTTTACAAAGGTAAACAAATATTAAGTAATCAAGGAAGAAGACTGTTTTAAGTCTTAACGCTTTGGTATGTAAAAGACTAAGATAGGTACGCCTAAACTTCAAGAGTAAAAATCAGCATTAGACCTAAAATCCCATTCCTAGAGTTTGTAAGCATAGATGAACATGGCCAAAAAGCTAGGGGTGTGTTTACCCCGGGTAAATGACATTTCAAAATCCTAGGGGGGTCGAACCCCCCTAGCTTTCTAGGGGGGTCGACCCAGGGTGGAAGATTTTAAAACCTAGAGGGGGTCAGGTGGGGTCCAATATTCAAAGCAAAATACTTTTAAACCATTAAAGGTTTAATAATAGTTTTTTATAAGATAATACTACTTTTTATTGAATAAAAAGCGATACTCAGGTATAAAAAATGTGTAAAAACATGAATTTGTGTAAAAAATTCACATTTTTGTAATAAAATTTAGTATTAAAAAAGTACTTAAAATTTTCTCGAGAGGGGAGGGGGGTCAGATTTCAAAATCTAGAGGGGGGTCAGGGGTAAAAAATTTGAAAATTTGGGGGGAGGGGAGGGCATCCCTGGATTTTTTTCTAGGGGGGGGGCCAAAATTTCGAGGCTATGGGGGGGGTGGACCTCACCCTGACCCCCCCCCCCCTTGTTCATCTATGTTTGTAAGGCTAAAATTTAAGGGTAGCGAATCGCTCTTTTTTGCAGGAACAAGCAGTTCCAATATACCTCTTTGGAAAAGATATTCCCAATGATTCGATTTTCGAATATTTTTTATATTCTTTTGAATTGTAAAACGAGTTCAACTACAAAGCTAATAACTGGTTCGTTGTTCTGTTACATATTCCGTATATTCTTTGCGCTAATTAGCGTGACAGTCCAGAAAATGCCTTTAATCAATTATTCTTGACAACTATGATATAAACCGTTTTCTTTTTAAAGGAAACTTGACAATTGTACGAATCACGTTTTGATATATAAAAATGCAACAAAATTGCGAATTTTAGAAATCCAAAATGGGGACCAAAAAAACTTTCGAATGTCATTTCTCAGGATCAGGCGTACCATTTTCCACGATTGCAAAAACCGTTTCGAAAAATCCAAAATTTTACTTCCGTTTCGTTTTCCTCGTTAAAGCAGTTAGCTCTGAGGCAAAGACCCGGTGACTTGGAGTTTTATGTAATCCACTGCAGCGCAAAACTGCGTCCACCAATAACTCTCCGCGCCCTCCATTTTGGAGCCGTAAAAACCGTCGATAAACTGAATGTTACTAAGCAGCGCCTTGGGATTCGCCTGAAATACCATACACAACAGCTATTTTGATTACGAGATTGCTATTCCAGACTTGTGCACTGTCCGTGCCCCCGAGGTTTTATTGGGGGGGGGGGCAATCATAGGTAGGCAGAGGGGGGCGTTGAGGGGTTATACCCCCAAAAATCCCGACTATAGCCGACACAACCTTCCTAAAATTTGGGGGTAACCCGCAAACCCCTCCTCCAAAAATTTGGGGGGTCCCAGCACTAAAAACGTTTGTTTGTTTACTTATGATTCCGATCACATAGTACATTAGATGTACAGTGTCGCGGTTTATATTATTTTGTACCATAATGGAACTCACCACCATTATTGGGCCAGTACAGCATAATATAACTAGAAATCTAACTCCTATAGAGGGTTTAAGGAAAGAGTATATTTTTATTAATTAAAACATAAATGTTTTTTTTTGGAAATTGGAATTTCTACAATGTTAAAATGTCTCCACCAAAATCCTACCAGAACTAAAAAAACTAACAAAAACGTTAAAAATGGGGTATTTCTGGCGTATACCCCTTTCGGGACACCCCCCCCCCAAATTTGGGGGGTCGGGTATACTCCCCTCCAAAATCCGAGAGGCTGCCCACCTATGGGGGTAATTCCAAAACGGGGGAGCACGGGGGGCAAATTTTTTGAAACAGGAAAGGGGAAATAAAACAAGAGGGCAACTAGGGGAGAAAAAAAAGAAAAAAAGAAGGAAAAAAGGAAAAAAAGGGACAAAAAAAAAAACAAAATTAAGGTAGAACGATACAGTTGCAAAAATTTTGCCGATTTTCCCCCAAAACACGTACTCGGGGGGTTTTGGGGGTCCTGATTACGAATCCAACCTCCGTTTTTTGATTTGACTCCCCGGGGGTAGGGGGAGTTGCTAAGGGGGTTGCGACCCCCTCCCCTTTTGGGGCATTCTGACTATATTATATACCGGTTTTACCTCAAAACCACCCCAAAACAAGTACTCAGGGTTTTTATACAGTATTGAATGATGAAAATTTTTTTAATTAAAAGTTAAAAATTAAAAACAAAATTTTTTGACGTGAAAAAATTGCCCGGGGGGACTCGATCCTACAGCTCCGAGATCTGAGTCTGACGCTCTAACCACTCGGCTTGTGGCCCATATGAATTTCTTTCGTAAAAGCTAGTTTTAAGCAAACGTTTCGAAATGTAGTTTCTCGTCGTCAAATCAAAAAAAAAATTTAAATGAAAGTTTAGTCATAAGAAAGGAATATTAGTTTGTTCCCAACTTTTAACACAGCAGTTTGTACCATAATTCCGAGCCAGTTTTCAAGTTTTTAACAAAATCTATACTATACGTTTTTTTAATTTTTATTTAAAAAATTTTAGCAATAAAACGAAATTAAAAAACTTCAATGGTAGGGATTTCGCTGAAAATTTTTGTGGACATGCACATTTGGTGTATCTAACTTGAGTTAAATTTTTATCACGTAATTTAACTTTGAAAAACTGCTTTAAAATGTCTTTTTTAACGAAGCATATCTCGGCTTGGAATGGTCCACCAAAAATGTTAGGATATTGAACTGACCGGAAAAAAACCCTTTCTCCCAATATATAGTTTGCTTCTGTCCGTCACGTATGGCATGAGTTATACACAAAAACCAACAGGGTATCCTAACTATATCGTTCCACCTTAGGGTAAAAATACGTCTAAAATGGCTTAAAATGCATTGAAATAAACTAAAAACTGCAAAAATGTCGCGATTATGGCGTCATAATGGGTCGAAAATGGCGCCATAATTTTTGGGTACTTTTTAATTTTTGGGCGGGGGGGGGGCAAATCCTCCAATTAAGCGGGGGGCATTTCCAGACAGTGCAAAGGTTTGTTATTCCACAAGCAATCTTTAATAAGTAATAATTTTAAAAAATAAAAAATCTTGATAAACCACAGTTTTGTTAAACCAAAAAGTTTATTGAAGTTTCCCTTCATTTAAAATGCGTCAGCAAACATTTTTCAAGTGTGTATTGAATCCGTGGTAGTTTTCAAAAATGCCGATTGTTAATAGCAAAACGGTAATAAATAATTGCGGTTAAAGTCTCACTTGTATTAAAACGTATATCAAGACGGGCGTGACGTCGTCGGCGGAAGGCTCCCCGACTATTCCCAGCTTAATCAGGTTCTGTATGGTTTCGCAGCAGCGGAGGACGCAGGCGCATTTGTCTTGCGGGGATTTGTAGGCGTTGATGATGGACAACTCGGCCTGCGCCGTTGGCCACGGACACTCCGAACGCAGGGCCTAAAAACAAGTTACTCACAAAAAAAACTCAGGTCCTAAAAAGCCTAAAAATAAAAGGGACTAAAACCAGTTAGTGCCGGTTCACACCGGAGTGACCATAAACAGCGCCTTCTGTGCGTGTTACACCGTTGCACTTTTACAGGTGGCTGCAGTCGTGTGAAAGTGTTGTCACTTGTCATTTCGATGGAACCAGACCTGAGTGCTGGTTCACACAATTTTCTAATCTATTATTAGGGTCACCTCAGTAACCCTAGATTTTAGGGATAGGAAGGGTGATGCGGAAATAGACATGTGAAGAATCTAATTGAATGATTCCCTACAGCATGGGCGATGCACATGCTAAAGGCTTGGATTTAAAGAGTTTCAAATTAAAACAAAAATTATAAGCCGTGAGATAGCTTATTTCTCGGATTTTGAATAATAAAAAAACTTTTTAAGATACCTCCAGAAATTTATTTAACATTTTTAACAATACAACTTAGTTAATTTTAGAGAAATGAAATGTCGAATTTTAAGAGAATTTTCGAAGGAATTGTTGACATGTTATAATAAACCCACTCCAACTCCTATTCCCCTGTTCAACAAACTTTGTAAATAAAATATCTTTATTTTGCTAGTTTTGCCTGGACATAATTTTTGAGATGTCAGATGGCATCTGGTGGGTGCAAGTCTTACAACAACCTAAAGAAGTTAGATCTGCTGTCATGCTCTATTTGTTATTATTTGTTTTAATTTTTGTTTTTAATTATAATAAATTTAACAAATTCATTTTAACAAATTTCTGACCGATCAGAACGCAATCATGTCCATTCTCCCATCGCAACTGTTGTAAAAAAAATTAATTGATACAAAACAAAATGTTTAAACTTAAAAAAATGGAAACAAACAAAAATACAAAATTGAAAGAAAAGTTGAAACCCACCCTGGGAATGCTGAGAGAACCATCAGAAGGGCTCACAGTGGCGGCCAACCGTTGCACCGCTTCATGAAAGAATCTGAAATAAGTTTGGTTTTTATATCATCGATATTAATAAACAATAAAAGTAATAATAATAGCAAATTTTAAAATAATTCACAGTTACAAACTTCTCCTCCGATATATCAACAAAACTTATGCCCTATGAAAACAAAAAAATTAATTTAACAAATTTTGAAGCAAAAAAAAACCAAATAATTAAACAACAAAACTTACTTATCCCTTGAGAAATCAGCATCACCGTTCGGATAAAGGGCAGCAATGTAAATCTAAAATTAAAATCTTACAAAATAGCATTAAAAAATAATTAAAAAATTTTATACCATAAAAACAAGGGCGTAGCCAGGGGGGTTATGGGGGTTGTAATCCCCTCCTTTTTGGGCTGGCGGAGGTAAAAATTTGGGGGTCTTATAAGAACAATTTTAAAATTTTTTTTCGCGCTTCGCTCCGCTCAGCGCTCGACATTTATATACCTTTTTACAAGTGATGCAAAGACAATTTTCTAATATATTTCTAATAAATTGCAAAGACAATTTATGAAAATTTTTTCGTGCTGTCGAACCTTTTTAAACCTAAAATTTTTCAAGTTTAACTTTAAAAAACAATGCAAATAACAGCAAAAAGAATCAATTAGCACGAAGCACATAAAAAATTACCCTTTTTAATGTCTTTTTTACGGTATTTTGAAAATTTTAAGTACAACCCCTTACAACTCTTTCTTTCGAAAAATTTTTATGGAGTGCAACCCTCCCCCCTTTCCATAATCCTGGATACACTCCTGCATAAAAATAACTAAAGTATGTATAAAAGCTACGTGGACTAAAAGTAAAGGTAAGCATATCTCGCTAACGGTAAGGTCGATTTATACAAAACATTAATTTTAGATATAAATTGATAAAATTGTAGTTTAAAACAACTTTCTGTTGGCGAAACGTGCCCGCGTAAAAAATTTTTTAGTGCACATTACTTTTGTTTTTAAACCTTATAATTTTGGTGACAGATTAGGCTTTGCTTTATCCGTCATGAAGGTCAAAATTACGTTTAAATTTATGTGTGTACGAAAACGCAACCTTTAATAAGACGCAAAGGTTTATTTTGTCGTCAGGTACACGGTCACCGAAGCTAAGGGGGACTTTACCCCGGATAAATGACATTTCAAAATCTATGGTGGTTCTAAGGGGTCGAATCTAAACCCCACTGGCTTTCTAGGGGGAGTCGACTAGGGGTGGAAAATTTTGAAACCTAAAGGGGGGTCAGGTGGGGTCCAATGTCCAAAGCAAAGTATTTTTAAACCATTAAAGGTTTAATAATAATTTTTTATAAGATAGTACTACATTTTATTGAATAAAAAGCGATACTCTCATATTCCGGTTTTTGGAAAAAAATTTAGTATACAAAAAGTACTTAAAAATTTCTCGAAAGGGACCGAAATTTTAAAATTTAGAGGGGGGTTAGCCAGCGGTCAGGAGTAGAATATTTGGGGGAGGGAGTCCACTGGATTTTTTTATAGGAGAGCTTTATATTTCAAGGCTATAGGGGTTGGACCCCACGCTGCCACCCCCCCCCCCTTGTTCATCTATAAGTACTGGTGTGATGGAACACACGAGAATAGTTGAAAGTTTAAGCGGTTAATTCTGCATTGGAATTGGCAAATGTTTGAACAAATTTAGCTGTTGAAATTTTGCAAGATATGGTTGTTTTCATTTTTTATTTTTAATTTTCGTCTCATTAAAAGACCGTCTTCTAATACAACACAGCAAAACAAACAACTCATTTGGGCCCGATAACACAAATTAAACATACACCATCTCCAGCATCTTCGTAAAAAAGCATTACAATAACTAACACAACTCTACCAAAAACATAATAAACACTACAACGCAATACCGCACAGTTGAAAACTCTCCAACTATATTCCATACCAACAAAAACATCAACAACAGTCAATCATTCAGGCCCAACTCACTCATATCCGCACTCGCAAAAACTTGCGAAAAAATCATACTCCCATACATCACAAGCAACATACCTAACACAACGCATCACCCAACACGGTTTCAAAACACAACACTCGACACTCACATAACTCTACACTAACATAATAAACACAAACGCAATACCACACAGTTGGAAACTCTCCAACTACATTCCAATGCCAAAACTAAACAAAAACATCAACAACAGGTAATCTTTCAGACCGATCTCACTAATATCCTCACTCGCAAAAGCTTTCAAAAAAATCATACTTATACATCGCAAGCAACATACCAAACACAATATACCAACACGGTTTTAAAAAACAACACATACATACATACACAGTATTATTCAGACCTGTGCACTGCCCCCCCCCCGGGGTTAAAACGGGGGGGGGGGGCAATTCCAAAACGGGGGGGGGCACGGGGGGGGGGCACGGGGGGGGGAACTTTTTTGAAACGGGGGGGGCAATAAAATGGGGGGGGCAAGAAGAGGGGAAAGAAAAAAAAGAGAAAAAAAGGAGAAAAAAAGAAGGGAAAAGGGAAAAAAGGGACAAAAAAAGCGGAAATAAGGTAAAAATAGGTCTAAAATGGCTTAAAATACATTGAAATAGGCTAAAAACTGCAAAAAATTCGCGATGATGGCGTCATCATAGGTCAAAAATGGCGTCATATTTTTAGGGTACTTTTTCATTTTTTGGCGGGGGGGGGGGGAATAAAAACGGAGGGGGGGGCAAATCCTCCAATAAAACGGGGGGGGGGCATTTTCAGACCGTGCACAGGTCTGATTATTACAAACACTTTACACTCACATAGCAGCAAGTTTCAAAAAATCAAAACCACCCCACCGCTCAGTCGTCGTAGCGTTGGACATGTCCAAAGCTTTGGACACTGTCAATCACAACAGACTCATACACAAACTCGCACCAACACAGGTACCAACAACAATCACAAAATTCACAAACAATTCACATACACCAATCCCAACTCAAGACAAAAACTCATAAAAACAGGATTCCGACAAGCCACAAGGCTTATATAGGGTAGTGCATTTAATTTCGGCACTTTTCCGAATTGGGCATTTTTGATTTTGGACTATATCTTTGGTAATCCTGGACGGAATACGACGTTTGATAGCTCAAATGAGAGATGATTATATGTAAATGACTTTCGTGAGCTTTTTATTTGTTATGTTATGATATTTTTATGTGAAATTGTATGATTTATATAAAATAAATTTGTTACTCGTTTTTAGAACATGGGCATTTCATGATTACGCAATAAATTGGTTTAAAAATTAAACTGTCCTGGTGAAATTTAGTCTATTTTCCGAATTTTCAGTCCCCGTGGTTCTACGTTGCGTCTGTGGTGAGCAATCGTTATAAAATAAAATAGTGTAATTTGGGCACACATATTGCTGCAGGTAAAAACGGGTCGAATTTTGTGGTCGGGTGTTAAATTGTAAGTTGTAAATAGTTAAAAGACAACGTTGAAATGTGTAGGGGTCATAGCACTGCACTTAAACTCGATTAGGGGGGTCTTTTTAAAAAGTGCCGAAATTAAATGCACTTTTTTTCCAAATTTTGCTCATTTTGATACCATTTGGCATTTTAGCTTGAACTTTTTGCCAGTTAAACGTTGAACAACAAATAAAAGCTTAAATTAAAGAAAACTGTCTGGAGATAATAATAATAGGCTTTTAAATTTTTGAAAATGATGATTTTTTGACTGAGAAACGATCGGTTGTTTGTAAAGTGCCGAAATTAAATGCATACATTTAATTTCGGCAATTTTCCATTTTTTAAAAAACTGATTTAATTAAGTAAAAAACAACTTTCGTACAGTGAAACTTTTATGAAGCAACGCAGTATTGTAAAAGCTTTAAAATGAGCTATCAAACATGAAAATCGGGCCATACAGTGAAAAGTTACATTGGAAAAACGAAAAAGTGCCGAAATTAAATGCACTACCCTATATCACCTACGCTATTCGAGGTAACCGCAGACATTTCAGCACCACCACCAAACGTACACATCATAACACATGTAGACGACATCACAATATATGAATTACACCCAAACCACCACATGGCACAGCAACAAATACAACCATACTTAAACGCAATACAAGCAGGAACAAACAACAACCAAGTCACACTAAATGCAAGCAAAACATTCACACCAGACCCTGCAGAGTACAACACACAACTATCACTACAAATAAACAACACAACACTCATCACAGCCAAAAAAAACCCAAAAATCTTGGGGCTTACTTTTGACCCCAAGCTAACATTCAACACACACATTTTAAACGCATACAGCAAAGCACGCAAAACACTTAAAATCATAAACGTACTCAGAACTACATCGTAAACCAAAAGAAACATTAATACCAACATACAAGGCCAGTACTTGAGTACGTACGTCCACACAGTCTGGGGCCCCACAACATCAAGCAAGCACACAAATCAACAAACTTCAAACAATACAAAACACTGCTCTCAGGGTCGCAACAGGGCACACTACAGACACAAACACAAACATCATACACACAGCAGCCAAAGTAGTCCCACTAAACCACACATTCAACTCCACGCAAAACAAGCAAAATTGACAGCCATGTACACAAACAATCCACTCAACTACTTAACAAAACAACAATCTGCACCCAGCAGTCCCAAAAACCGTACAATCTTTCAGAACAACAACTACACAACAAACATTCCAACACACACACAACCAAAATAAAAAAGTACTATTACAATAAATCCACACAAACACAGTTACAAACCACATTAATAACATCCAATAAACCCAATATTTCAAACAAAAACGCCAGCAATAAACAACGAGAAAAAATTTCTTCCTCGTTGGGTCAGGAGAATCCTCGCCCAACTCAGGGCGGGCAAATCTCCTTTCCTATTCTTTTACCTACACAAAATTAATCTCACGCAATACACGTTAAAGATAGGGTATTTGAGGTATACCCCAAAATAAGTTTTTGGGACGCCCCCCCCCCCGAATTTCGGGGGTCGGGTCGGATATACCCCCCCAAAAAAAATCCGGGAGGCTGCTTCTTCTGTTTGCTCTTGTGGCAGAGGTTTTTGCTTCCGTTAAGTCCATTCTTCGCTGTTCCTTTGGCTGCTAGGAAATTGTTCCTATTATCCTTCGGATCCATGATCTTCATTAGGAGCGGCAGAACTGCGACAGACTTATCAGCAATCGTAGTGCAGGGACTTCCGTCACGCTTACTCCGCCACTGTGTATACAGTGCCTGTCCCAAGCCAGGATAAAGGAGGAGGGTTACAGAGGAACTTGTGGCAGTTTCTCTGTAAATTTTTTCTACGCGGGATGCCTGCAGCCAGCATTATCTTCATCGATGATGTCGTCGTTAAACGGCTAGGAGAAAAGCGTGACGGAAGTCCCGGGAGGCTGCTCACCTATGGTCTCGGCTATAATCGGGATTTTTGGGAGTAGGGGTATAACCCCCTGTAACCCCCCCTGCCCACCTATAATTAGCATAACTATTATTATTAATATAATAATAATTATTATAAATTGAAAGGATAATAAATCGTACTTGAGCCATCACTGAGCGTTCCAATGCTCTTTCGGCGCGATTAATTTGAATTCGGCTCGCCGTTCTCCACGGTTCTTCTTCCTTCATCAATCGATAGAGTTTAATTAAGAATTGGTCCACTAAGTACGACTAAAATATTCAAAAATACATTTGACAAATATTATATAAATAATAAATAATATAAACAATACTTGTTAATTTATTTCATATTATTTTTTTAAGATAACAAAAAATATTAAAATTAAAGAATTAATCTGTCCCACGATTAGTATTGTATAGCAATGGAATGCATTTTGTCATATTTAAAGGAATTGCTAAACTCGAATGCCAATAGGAAGCGTTTTTACTTAAACACTGCATGTTGTTGGATTAATGCCAGTGGTTCATTTAAAATCCATTTACAAATAGTTGAAATGGTTTAAATTTAAAAAAAATACCGTGCGTATTTATGTTATTGTTTTTAAATTTTCTTTATAATTTTTCTGCGCGGCGGGCGGCTGTCGCGACCGCTCTGTGTTCAACAACAACAACAACAACAATCGCCCTGTCGCTTCTACAGTGCCGTTGAGTTTAATAACCACCAAAAAATTTATTTTTTAATTATAAAAAATTTGTCGTAAAAATTTTTAAAAAATATTACTAACACTTCTCAAAGCTAAATCAATAAAAATCTTAAAAAGCAAACAAAAGCATGCATCATCAAGCAAAATATTTCTAAAAAATGTTTTTTTGTTCCATAATTTTCAGTACTTAAAGATAAATTCTATCAGGGTGAAAATAGATGAGTGGTAAAGTAACCACTCGTTTTTTGAGAAAATATCACGTGCAGATAAACACATGACGCAACTAAATAATAATTGGTTGCATAACCGCTGAAAACTTTTTTTTAATTTTGCTCGATCACAGGCTTATTGTTTATTTCTTCCTGGTGGAGAGCGATTACGCCCTTGATTTCAGCCTGGAAGACTTTAGCTTTAGTCACTTAATAGCATGAGTCCCTCAGAATATTCCCTCCCCAAAAATCCAGAAACTGCCGACACATCTTTCCCTAAAAATTGAGGATATACGGACATCCCCCAAAAAATTTTTAAGGGTTCGTTCTCAGGACTAAAAACGCTAAAAATGAGGATTTCAGGAATACCCCTTTCGAAAATTTTTAGCTTACCTCCCATCCCCCAATTCGGAGAGTCGGGCATAACTTTCTAAAACCCAGGAGGATACGCACCTATTTTTTTTGCTCCTGTGGCGAAGATTAAGTGTCAATTAAGTCAATTTTTTGCTGTTCCTTTGGCTGGTAGGAAGTTGTTACATTTTGCGCAGCGATCTTCTTCTTCTTTTTGCTCTTGTGCAGACCTGTGCCCCCCCCCCCCCGCTTTATTGGAGGATTTGCCCCCCCCCCTGTTTTATTGCCCTCCCCCCACCAAAAAATGGAAAAGTACCCTAAAATTATGACGCCATTTTTGACCTATGATGACGCCATCATCGCGATTTTTTTGCAGTTTCTAGCCTATTTCAATGTATTTTAAGCCATTTTAGACCGATTTTTACCTTATTTTTGCTTTTTTGTCCCTTTTTTGCCTTTTCCCTTTTTTTCTGTTTTTTTCTCCTTTTTTTCTGTTTTTCCCCTGTTTGCCCCCCCCCCTTCTGTTTCAAAAAAGTTGCCACCCCCCGTTTTGGAACCGCCCCCCCCCCCACTAAAACCCCCCGGGGGCAGTGCACATATCTCCTTGTGACAGAGATTCTTGCCTCAACTAGGTCCATTTTCTCTTCTTTTACAGCGATCTTCTTCTTCACTTTCACCAGAACAATTTTTTAAGTATATAATATTATATTATAAATATTCTAACTACCTTTTCATCTTGAGCAACTAGAGTTTGAAAGTCGGTAGTAAATTGTCGTTTTTGCCTGTCTCTCCGTTCCAAGAACATCCTCGCCAGAAATTCAACCAAGCATTCACCACTTAAAACTTGTTCCCTTAAAGAATACAAAAACTCAAATAGTTTTTTTACCGTAATCATTTTACAAACTTCTATAGTTAATTTTTCCCCGGTTAGACTGGTTTGTTTGTTTCTATGAACTACATTAGTACTGGATAGAGATGGTTAATAGAATCATTGCCAAAATTCTTCTGTAAAATTTATTAAGCCAAAAAGGTTTCACAAAGGCCTTATAAAATAACCTTACAATAGACAATAACGCAAAATAACTAGCAATAATTGAAGAGTTTTTAAACTTTTGTGTATTTTTATTTAATCAAAGCATAAAAGAGGAATAACAGCACACAAAATGTTGGCACAGCAATTGCTTGATGTTTTTAAGTTGTCTTATTTTTTTGAAAGATTATTTTTTATCGCATTTTTGAACAGAAATGAAATAAGCTCAGGCTTACCTTTCCACCCTGTTCTTCAACTTTTCCAGATAGGCTTTCAGTTCGAGGAGAGTTAGTCGGGAGTTCTGGAGGTACATCAAATAAGCTGTTCGTCGCTTCTGCTCATCCCGCAGTACGCGAAACAGTTTCCGCTGCCTAAGAAAACAAAAAATATTTCAAAGGGAATCCAAAAAAACTCCCCAATAATGAGGAGACAGAAACTATTTTTTCCTGTTGTTGTTATTGCATTACCTGAAACTTATTTTCCTTATGCAAATTATGCAAAAGACAGGCGCCGAGAAAAGCCAGGAGGGGCGAAAAAAATTCACCCCCATGGTTGAGACTCTTCGTCCAACATTAATAACGATGTTGGCAACCTTTACGGCTAGAGTGCTCACTGCATGCAGTGTTCACTCATTCCGAGGTCTTCGTCTAAAGGATTTTTTATGTCGTCTGATACTGATCTTACTATTTAACATCGTACAAGGGCAGCATAAGTGTTCCTGCAAGGCCAGTGGTACTTCACACAAAATAGAGCTGTATTTTTGTCAACACTGGTTTGCTAGATGGAAAACTTCCATGTGTGGCCGACGTACAACAACCTTTTTCTAGCCATGCCAATCTGGACTCATTTCTATGAGAGAAAAGATCCAGCAGTCAGGTGGTATCCGTAGGCCCGTTGGGTACTGTGCTGCCCGAAGGTCAGCATGGTCCATGTGGCTCAATGGCACACTGTTTTTCCTCAAACAAGGTCGCTATTTTTATTAGCGGACTCACATACAAATACTTTTTGATGATTATTCATTATGGGCTTAATCATTTTATAATTTATATTATAATAAATTTACTTTTTTTATTCACTGTTTACCAATAGTATTTTTTTAGAAAAAAAACCTTTAAAACTATAAGCTATCGCTGATGTTTCAGCAAAAGAAACTGACGATTTTGTAAAAGATTTTTAAATGGTGACAAGTAAATTCAGATGATATGACGAAATAGGGGTGTTGGTGTGAGGTGGATAATTAAACCTCCAAAATATATTTGTATTATATTTTCGGCAAATAGACAATTTGGTTCAGAATGGTGGTGAGGGGAGGGGGTTAGATAGTGAGAGGGAAGGTTAAAATCCAAGCAACGCCTTTTAATTTACCTATATCGTGTTTTTTCTATAGTTCTTTTTACCCATATTGTTTTCCGATTTTTTAAAAAATAAAGTACAAACTAAACGCTAAATTTTGATCAAAAAGCTTTTTATAATATTTTTTTAGCTTTTTTATTATTTAAACTCATTTTGACCTCCAAACGTCAGTTAAGAAGGTACTTTGAAGTCATTTGAAGCTTCTTTTTTTCAATAATTTCAAAATTAAGGGATTATTTCTTTCTCTTATTCCCTCCCTAGTATTAGGAAGGCTAAACTCCCATTTACTGGAACTTTTGGGGTTAACCAATCATTCTTTCCACCTCCTATGCACATGTACGGCTCCGTTTTCCAACAATAGAAAGAATTAGTTAGTTATTGTTTAAGATGATAGTTAGAAAAAATATTCATAAGAACCGTTTAGCTTTACCCTTTTTGGTCGAAAATTCCAAGACATCGTATGACTTCGCGAATCTGAGCGGACAGTTTTTTCTGTTGACTATTAATGGCCTCGGCGAGAATCAACTTCAAAAACAGCACTAAGTCCTCTTCTTTGGAAGACTTGCTCAAGCTTAATACAAAAATATTTATTACTAATTAACTACTAATTGATAGCATATTAGATAAATTTTTTTAACTGGACTGATGTTTAAATTTTGAAAAGAAAAAGTTTTCACTAAAGAAATAGATGGAACCAGCTTCACGGCTTTTTTCATGCAATTTTACCGTAAAATTTAATCTATTTAACGTTATGGCAACCAATAAACAGACAAAAAGCCCGTTTAACGGTCAAACAACATGCAAAAAATTTGTGCACTGCCTTTGGGGTTTAACGGGCGAGGGCACGGAGGATAGTTGTTTTCAAACTAGGGTTGCGCAAAAAAACGCATAAAATAAAAAAGGCAAAATAGTAATTTTAGCAAAAATAGGGCAAAATGGCTTACATTAAACAAAAATAAATAAACAAAGGTCAAAAATGGCGATTATTATTTAGCACTTTTTTATTTTAAAGCGAAGGGGGCAAAACAGCTCATAAAACTGGGGGATTTTAAAACTTCAAGAATTTGAGACTAAAGAAAATAAAAGTAAAAATATTAAGTTGTGGCATACCGAAAAATATGTTTTTAAAAAAATCTCCATAAAATAACTGAAATCTATGCAAAAATTATGAGCACCAGGTGGTGAAAATTTTTATAATTTACTTTTAGTTAGGTCCAAGTTCGATTTCTTTAACCGATGTTTATGCTGATAAAATCTAATCGTTTATTTATATTTAAACGACTATAAAATAAAAGCTGTCACGAAGAAGTTGTCACAAAGATTAAAACCAGGGTCATGTGTTTCAATTATCAAGCTCTGTCTGTACTAGCCAATTTCTTGCCACTGCGCAAAGGGGTATTAGGTCAGCACACGCAGACCTGTGCACACTGCGCCCCCTGGGTTTTATTGGGGGGAAGGGAATTCCAAAATAAGAGGGGGCACGGTGGGGGCAACTTTTTTGAAACAGGAGGGGCAATAAAACGGGGGGGCAAGCAGGGGAGAAAGAAAAAAAAAGAGAAAAAAGGAGAAAAAAGAAAGGAAAAAGGTACAAAAAAGCAAAAATAAGGTAAAAATAGGTCTAAAATGGCGTAAAATGCATTAAAATAGGCTAAAAACTGCAAAAATTTCGCGATGATGGCGTCATTATAGGTGAAAAAAGCGTCATAATTTTTGGGTACTTTTTCATTTTTGGCCGGGGGGGAATAAAACGGGGGGGACAAATCCTTCAATAAATCGGGGGGGAGGGGCATTTTCACACCGTGCACAGGTCTGGCACACGCATAGGTGGGCAGGGGGGGGGGGGGGGGGGGGGTTATACCCCCCAAAATTTCGGATTTTGCTGACACCCCCCCTTAAATTTGGGGTAGTCGGGGACACCCCCCCCCCCCAAATTCGCCTCCCAAAGAAAAATTTTTAAGTGTTATAAAAGGACTAAAAAATTTTTCCGCGCTTCGCGCGGAGTGTTTATTACCTTATTTCCCCGTTAGTTACCTTTTATTACCTTTAAATTCCCTCGCTACGCGGGCAGTTTAAATTTCCCCTCTACGCGGGCAGTTTAAATTGGCAATTTATCTTAGTTTTTCAATTGCAAATCGATTATCCCATTCAGTAGTTAAGGCATACATGTTTAATAAAACTACTATAAACACCATTATCCTTTTTTTAACGTTTTAAACACATGTTATAATGTATAGTATAGCTATAAAAAACCTTAAATTTTGTAATTAGTATCATTTGGAATTAAAATTTCTAGTGTATTTTAGCGCCTCAAATTATAAATTTTCTCCTCCGGGGGGCATTGTTCCCCCCGAACCCCCCGACTGAATTTTTAAGATCACAGAAAATTATGTAGAAATTAGGTAAAAAAACAAAAGTAAAATGTATGTTCACGCGATCACCAGGAGACGATTTTTAAGCTGTTTTTAGTATATATTTTTAAAAAATTTTCGCCTCCGGCGGCTGGGGGGACGCCCAGACCCCCCGGCCGACACTTCGCGTCGGCTGGCGCCGCTACGCGGCGCAGGCGGCGGCGCGAAGCGCCGCGTTGACAACACTTTTTCTTCCCCCCCCCACCGACCGACGCCCCTGAAATGAAATCCTGACTGCGCCATTGCACATTATTATTAAAAGAATTAAAAAAATAAAATTTATAAGTTGCAATAAGGTCTTATTTTAATCTTACACAGTTTTAAAGCATTTATAAGCTTGTTTTACGTTTTTTTACGCGTTTTAAGCTCATTTTAAGGCAGCGCGGAAATATTGGGTACACCCCCCCTCAAAATTTGGGTCTGGCTGGACACCCCCCCTAAAATTTGACCCCCCCCCCCCTATACCCCCCCCCCAAAATCCGAGAGGCTGCCCACCTATGGGCACACGCCCTACAAAATTGGGTCAAACAACAATACTTCTTGCGTGTAAAATACTCAAACTTTGCGTTGAATATTTTAGACATACAACAATAATTTGATAGCGAGAACTACAGAAATTAAGTTAGTCTACCCCACCTTCCGGCCAACTGTTTGTGTCCCAGTGTGGTCGTTGGGAGGGTCCAGACGTCAACGCTGCTGAGCACTGTCCTTAATTTACGTTTGGCATCCAAAAAGGCCTGGCATCGAGCCATATTCTCCGGATCGTAATAAGGTCGGTTGTCCAGGTCGGTTTCCGCCGAAGAAACTGTTTTCAGCGACCGAGCTCCCCTGGCGCCTTCTGATACTAAAAACTAATGGTGATGGTTTTGGAGTTTTACGTTTAATTTTGAAATCAATAAACACATTGATCAATTTATGTAAAGATAAATTATTATCTGGCCGAACTAAATGACTTACTTGCAGTATTGAATCACCTACTATTTACATCTACTATCGACTAAAAACAACTAAGTTTAAGCAAAAACAAAAATGATTTTCATTTTAATAATTTTTGACTTTGTTTTATAAATCTGTTTTGGAATATCTTGGAGATTATTTTATTATTCAACTGATTTAAAATGCAAAAAAAATCATAAATAAAACCATACAATTAAATTGCTGTAACCATACATGGGTTTTGATCGAAGTGAGTGGAGGGTTTAAGTATAATTATTTAGAGTAAGTTATAAAAATCTAAAGAACACATTTTTAGTACATAATTTTCAATTAAATAATTGTTTTATTTTCTACCATAATGACAGACACGAGGTTTGATAGGTACAAACTACAAGTAAAACAATCATGCGGTAAAAATAAGAATGCGTTTTTTAGATTTAAAAACCCGCCCCATCCATCCGAAGTTCTCCTGACCCACACCAAACCAAACTGCCCGTAATTCTCTGCAACTCTTTACCGAAAACTCAGTCCAAAATAATAAAAATGCTTCCGAAGTTAACGGAAGACAGTTTTTGTCTTAGTAAAAAGAACGATTTGCCGCAACAAACATTTCGTAATTAATGTCAATCAACTTCTAGTTGTACAAAAAGCAAACCTTCTGAAGGCGTGTCGACGCTAACAGTAGGAACTGCAGCAATTTTGGTTGATTTCGGTTTGC
This sequence comes from Microlaimidae sp. YZB2_3, assembly GCA_030248175.1. NCBI lineage: Eukaryota > Metazoa > Nematoda > Chromadorea > Desmodorida > Microlaimidae > Microlaimidae sp. YZB2_3. The sequence goes on along the minus strand of JASAMX010014239.1, from coordinate 10,489 downwards.
TTTTGTATCGGTCCAGAATGTCGTAAGCACTTTCTTCATAAGATTTTTCCAATTCCGATGAATTCTAAAACAAAAAATCAAACATTGTTTTTTTCCCATTTTTATGGACATTAAAAAAAATATGTCTGGGTCGGACTAATTTGCTCAATAGATAACGTGGTAAAATTATTAAAAAAAAAACATTAAAACATCTGGAATATATGCTGGTGTTTAAAATGATTGTAACAAACTATCTGTATCCCCACAATTACGGTGTCCGTTGTTTTAGCACAAACTTACTTTTACCCTATCAATGCAACGTACAGACCTGTGTACTAAAAATGTGTCTAAAATGGCTTAAAATGGGCTAAAAACGCAAAAAATTCGCGATGATGGCGTCATAATAGGCCAAAAATGGCGTCATAATTTTTCGGAACTTTTTTAATTTTGGGCAGGGGCGGGGGCAATAAAACGGGGGCGGGGGCGTAGCCACTAATATTCCGAGGGGAATTTCCAGACCATGCACAGGTCTGCGTCTGAGCATACAAAACAGATTTTGCAATGGACGGTGTAAAAATATTAAGAAAGGGGAAAATAATTCCAAAAACCCAAAGAAGCCAGATCTTGAAATCCCAGTTAAAATGTGAGTATTTTTGCAAACCAGACTGTTTACTGCGGGTATGTTGCCAAGGTGGTTTAACCACGATTTCTAAAAAACGGAGCGAAGGTAACCATAAACAAAAGTTCAACAGTTACAAAACAACCAAAAATTGACTAGTGAAATTATGTTTCCCTAAAACCTTTCGTTCAAATTTCCAATATATGCCGAATCAATTTTTTTTATTCGTGTCATTAATTTTTATCGCTTTTTTATCGCTTCCAAATAAATCAAATAATCAAAAGTATTTGAATCAATGACAGTTAGACACTTCACAACCGACCCACATATCATCGTAACACCTACCTTGGCATCTAATTTGTTTGCGGAGAGGGAGGTTTTCATGGAGGGTTTGGCGTCTCCGGCAGCTCGAAGATCGTCAACGGTCTTGCTCGGTTTGAACGGACTCCCCATTCCACCGGCTTTGTGTTTCATTACGTCCGTTACCTGCGAAACCAAATTCACATTATCAGATTGCTTAATAAAATGTTGTTTTTGTACAAAAAGCGAATACACAACGCAGATTTATTGGAATTAATAAGGGACCAATAATATAAACTAATAACTATTTGATAATTTAATATTTTTGTTTTCGCGCTTTGATTTGAAAAAAATCGAAGAAAAAATGTTCAAAAAATGTTCAAAGTATTGGCTTTCCACAAACTTTAACATTAGCGTCTAAATGAGTGTTTTACACCTAAATTTGGAGCTATATATTTTTCTTCAAAACCGAAAAAACGATGCAAATAAAAATATACTTTAGGCAAACCATATGGTAAGAAAGAATTTTTTGATTTTAACCCCAACCCCTTATCACACGACTAGGACCAACTTGGGCAATACCATGCAACGAACCACATCTTTTTGTCAAAATTTTTTTGTGAGTGTCTGTTTCTAATTTTAATAATAATAATTGAAAATTTTAATAAAGAAAAATTTACCTTCCGCTGAATTCCGGAGAAAATGTTCTTTTTCGACTTCCCGTGTTGATTGTGAGCAAAGTCGCCAGAAGGCCCTATCGATCCCTGGTGCCCATTAACGTAAGGATTGGGAGGGGTTCCTTAAACGACCAAAAATAATTATTTATATGCCGGGTATAATGCAAATTAGTAAAGTTGTAAAACATGAACAAACATTGTTTACCCAAACACATTTAATGCCCTATTTAAAACTTGGAGTGCCCCAATAAAGGGTTTTGTTTCTAACTTGTATTAAAGGGAAACTTACAATTGCTTCTATTTATTTGATAAATTGTTTTTTTCTATGTTTTTGTCATAATATTATTTTTTGATTTTATTTATTTTTGACATTATTTGGTGGACTTGTTTCGTCATAAATTATTATTATTATCGGTTTTAGAAAAAAAAAACACGATTTTTTTAAAATATTACGTAAAATAGTACGGTTTAAGACACAGTGAGCAATATCGTGGGCGTTAATGTTAGCTTCAAATATCATAGGTGGGCAGCCTCTCGGATTTTGCGGGGGTATAAGAGGGGGGTCAAATTTTGGGGGGGGGTGTCTGGCAAGACCCAAATTTTGAGAGGGGTGTACCCAATATTTCCGCGTGGCGTGCCCAGGATTTCATTTGGGGGGGGCGGTTTGGGGGGCACTAACCCTAAAGGGGGTTCTGGGGGACGGCAGCCCCCAGATATGGGGGGTCTGGGGGGCGAGAGCCCCCATTGGGGTCAAGGGGCGGAGCCCCCTGTTAGGAGGGTTGGGGGACGGGGGGCAGAATGCCCCCAGGGGAGAAAATTTTTAATTTAAGGCGCTAAAATACACTAGAAATATTAATTTCAGATGATACTTATTACAAAATTTAAGGTTTTTTTATACCTACACATTTAAAACATGTGTTTAAAACGTTAATTAAAGTATAATAGTGTTTATAGTAGTTTTATTAAACTGTATACCTTAAATACTGAACGGGATAATCGATTTGTAATCGAAAAACTAGGATAAATTGTCAATTTAAATTTAAACAATTTAACGTAGCGAGGAAATTTTGCTTTTTTGACTATTAATATGCTTTTGGAAGGCATCAGGAAAGTTTCTGTATAAATATTAAAGAAAAATTTTTTCCTCTCCCAAAATTTAAAAAACATAAGGATCCATAAAAACAAAATTTAAAAAAAAATCCGGCTTCGCCGGATTGGAGGGGGGCAGTCGCCCCCCCCCTGGGCACGCCACTGCAACTTATAAATTTTATTTTTTAATTCTTTTAATAATAATTTGTTTATATATTCTTATAATTAGATTAGAAATCATAGTTTTTTTTTCATAAATCAAATTTTCTCGCGCTTCGCTCAGCGCTCCATTAATTATATAGTCTCCACTTGCAAATTTGTATTACTTTGTTTTGTAATCTTGGTATGACCACGCTAGACCCACCACATTCTTAATATTTTAATTGGTCTCCACTTCCAAATTTGTGTTACTTTGCTTTTTAATCTTGATACGACCACGCTGGACTCCCCCCTTTTTAGATTATTATATAGTGGCATTAAAAATTTAAAGGTTAGAAGCAATTTTAAAAACATTTTTTAGTACTTTGCATTGCTCAGCTCTAATCCAATGTACTCAATGTTTTGGAAATTGAAATTTTTAAGGTATCAAATTGTATGTAAAAAATGTTTCTTTGTTTTAGAGACTTATTTTTATTGAATAATAGGAAAAATATGAAGTATATGACATAAACAAGGAAATAAACACTCCGCGCGAAGCGCGGAAAATTTTTTTAGTCCTTTTATAACGCTTAAAAATTTTTCTCGGGGAAGCGAATTCGGGTGGGGGTGTCCCCGGGTACCCCTAGTTTAGGGGGGGGGTGTCAGCAAAATTCGAAATTTTGGGGGTATAACCCCCAACCCCCCCCCTTGCCCACCTATGTCAAATAATGTATTTTATATTTATCGCGTGGTTGCTTAAACTAAAATGATAGCACATAAATATTATTTTTGTACCTGAGCTTTTTATGTTGGAATTGTTTCCTGATGTCTTGGGCCTGGCGCCACTTTTTGCCCATTGTTTTCTTAATTCATCAACGGAAGAATTATCACTAGAATTTGTAGAATTCCCGGATCCATTTACGTTTGCAGGACGGTTAAGCAAATTTTTATCATCCTAAAGCATTATTTTCATCATTATTTTTTTCAACATCAACACTACAGTTGGAAATCATGAAAATTTTTACAAAATATAGAACACACCGGAAAATTAGCAAAAACAAAATCACAGTGAATTTTTGAAAGAAATAACACAATTATTAAAATAAAAAAGCATGCGAAAGCTATAAAAAATTACTGGTTTCCGTCTGGTCACAGGCTCGCTTTTCACGGAACTATTAGCAGACCCAGGATTCGCCTGCTGTTGAGGAGCACCTTCCATTCCCAGAACAAGACTTAATCTGAAATTAATAAAAAAATAATACAATAAGGAAGTAAAATTAGTAACTTCCTATGCAAGGATTGGGGTTTATATTACCGAACTTTATAAAATAAATCGTTAAAATTTGCTTTCAAATTTTCAGTTCTATCAATAACTGGTGGTTATTATGGATACGGTACAAATATTTTGTAAACTGAGAATTCTTAAAATAATTATTCCTCGGCACCAAAAATCACAAGATAATGCGCTCAAATATTGTTTCTGGTATACGTTCTAAAATTCTGATCATACATTTTGCTAATTCAATTAAAATAATTAGATTCAGCGAAAATTATAGTATATCAAAATTAATGTAATTAAGAAAATAAAAATGTAATTACCTGCCCAAACTTTGTCTTTCGTATGTGGCCGCGTCGTCTTCTTTGGAATCTTTTGCCTGGTCAGCCGCGACTGGCGTCCCGTCCTCACCGGCGTAACCTAAAATTAACCTTTAAAAAGTTGTGCTATTGAGCCACCAGGACCGTGCTGACCTTTGGACAGCAATCAACGGGCCTACAGGTACCACCTGGTTGCTAGATCTTTTCTCTCATAAAAATGAGCTTGGGATGGCTTGGGATGAGTTCAGCTTGGGATGGCTAGAAAAATGTTGTTGTACGTCGGCCACGCATGGCAGTTTTCCATCTAGCAAACCAGTTTACAAATACAGCTCTTTCGTGTGTGGAATTTGTAATTTGTACCACTGGTCTTGCAAAAGCACCTATGCTGTCCATGTACGACGTTAAATAGTAAGATCAATAGCAGACGATTTAAAAAATCCTTTAGACGAAGACCTCGGAATGGGTGAACACTGCATGCAGTGAACGCATACATGACCATGGGCCGGCAAGCTAGGGGGTGGTTACCCCGGGTAAATGGTCCTTTAAAAGCTAGGAGGGGGGTCCGTACCCCCCTAGCTTTTTAGGGGTTGGTCGACCCGGTGTGTAGACCAGTTTGAAATCCAGAGGGAGGTCAGAGGGGGTCCGGTTTCCAAACAAAGTCAAATTAAATCGTTCATTTAAGTTTTTTAGCACTAAAATAGAATTTTATATACTAAAATAGGCCATTTATGTATAAAAAGTGTACAAAAATACTGTTTTTTTACTACAAAACTGTGTTTGTGACAGTAAATTTTGACCCCAATTCATACCAAAACTTTATCTCGGAAGGGGGGGGAGGGGGTCGATTTGGAATTCCAAAGGGGGTAGTGTGTTAAAATTTTAAAATTTTTTGGGGGGGGGAGAGAGAGGGCCCTAGATTTTTTTCTAGGGGGGAGTCGAAATTTTGAGGCTAGGGGGAGTGGACCCCATCCTACCCCCCATGCTCATGTATGAGTGAACACTCTAGCGGTAAAAGTTGCCAACATCGTTATTAATTATGGGGGTGTCAAGAATAGTCTCAACCATGGGGGTGAATTTTTTTCGCCCCTCCTGGGTTGTCTCAGCGCCTGTCCTTTGCATAATCTGCATGGGGAAGATAAGTTTCAGGTAATGCAACAACAACAACAATCTTTAAAAAAGTAGTTTCACAATAATGAAAACGAACCAAAAACAACTTAAATTTTTACTGAAATCTATTAGACTGCTAAAAGATAATATTTTTTTTCTTTTCAATTTCAATCAAACGATTATTTTTAAAACATATTTAGCTCAAAAAATATTATATCACTTTGGTCAGCGGCGGGTATTCTGCTTTAGTATTTTTTGTAACATTTATATGGAAAGAATTTTTACAAAGTCTACGTCATTAAAATTATGTGCGCTTAGTAAAATTTTATTTCTGATGTCAATAATGCAATATTGTATGCATAGATGAGCAGGGGGGGTTATACCCCCCAAAAAAAATCCCGACTATAGCCGACACCCCCCTCCCCCCTAAAATTTAGGGGTACCCCGGACACCCCTCCCTAAAATTTGGGGGGTCCCATTACTAAAAACAAAAACGCTAAAAATGGGGTATTTTGAGGTATACCCCAAAAAAAATTTTGGGACACACATCCCCCAAATTTCGGGGGTTGGGTATACCCCCCAAATCCGGGAGACTGCCCACCTATGATTGTATGACATCATCGATTGTTATTTTGTTAAGCCAAAAAATATAAGAAAATAATAAAAAATAATTATGTACCAACAAACAACCAGCCTTTACTCACGGAAAAATTGCCATAATGCATTTAACCTAGGCGTGCCGCCGCTGTTACAACAAGTCTAACAATCAAGTTCCTACCGGAGTTTATGGTGCCTGTGTATGGCGAACACAGCTCAAAGACGACGACCCCTCACCTCACCATCACTATGAAATTTCGCTAGAAGATACTATCTTTTAAAACCAGACATAAGTTTACTTACTTAGGGCTGGTTTACACCAGAGTAATGCATTACGGGCGCGTTTTTAACGACAAGTGAGTACTAGTGGAACACTATTACTTTCCGCTACAGTAAGACCTCTTTACCACATGTCACTCCACTGTGATTAACGCCTTACCGTTTTCCCCAGCCGCGCTGGGCGTTCCCGTCGGAGTGACGGATGTGGCCGAAGCTCGTTTTCCTGGCGTTCTGGCGGCGGGCGGAGGGGCGTTTTTGTGAGGGGCTCCGCTTCCCACGGTTGGAGCCACGAGGGTACCCGCACCACCGGCCAGGGTACCCGTACCACTGGTGGCGGCGAAGGCGGAACCCCCATCTTCCCCACCGTCCTTACTGAGTTCTGAGTCCAGGTCAGACTGTTTGGAAACAAAGGAACTGGCGCTGGACTGTCGCCGCACACTTTCCTTATTCGCGTCACTACCAGGCACCGGGGCCACTAAATTAAGTTACGCAATTAATCTAAAATTAAAATATTTTGTTAATACAAAGCATGTACAGTATATAAACATTGTTTTTGTTGTTGTTTTATTAGCAAAATTTTTGAACTTTTTATTCTGAGCTTAATATCCTAATTAAAAACAAAAGAATGTATTTTTTTACAATTTTAAAGCTTTCCTAAATCCACTCAATCTCATTTTATAATTCAAATACTTAGTGAAAGAAACCAGATCTTTGATAAATAAAATCTGAAGACCCCCGATTAAACTTACTGGCGGTGATTTCCTTGCCAGCGGCTGGTTCCGGAAAGTGTCCGCCTTCGGCTTCTTGGAGCATGAGCATCTGCTCCGTGGTCAGATTGCCCAGTCCGTAGGCTAGCGGATTGTCTAGCAGTGGCGTCTCCTCGATTTCCAGCTGCTGGTCGTCTTCCGCCAAAATGTCCGAACCTAAAATTATTAAAATATCATCACACCAAAATCACACACGGGCAAGTTTCTCCGGAGTGGGGAGTTAAACCCGGAATTACGGGGATGGCTAAAATCTGAGAAACGCATTTTACCCATATCGTTTTTTTCTGGAGTGCATTTTACCCACACTTTTTTTAATTTTAAAGAAAATTAGATAAAAACGCTAATTTTAGGTTAAAAAGCCTTTTTTATTGCATTTTTGAGCTTTTTATTGCTTAAAACGTTTATTTTGACCTCGAAACTTACGTTCAGAGGCAGTTAGAAGTCATTTTAAAGACTTTTTCTTATTTTTTAAAAATTGGGAGGTTAACTTTTTCTTTCCTCTCCCCACTTCTGAGTGGGGGGGGAGCGTAGTTAAACCCCCATATCAGAATTCGGGGGGTTAACCCCCCCACCCGAACCCTCTCCCCCGTGCCCATGTATGACTAAAATATGTACGCTTCAAACCATAGGTGGGCAGACCCATAGGTACCATAGGTACCCGACCCGATTTTGGGGGATATACCCGACCCCCGAAATTTGTGGGGGCCGTCCCAAAAATTTTTTTGGGGCATATCCCAAATACCATATTTTTAGCGTTTTTAGTACTGAGACCCCTCAAATTTTAGGAAGGGGCTGTCCGGGGTACCGCCAAAGATTAGGGGTGGAGGCGGGGTGTCGGCAGTAATCGGGTTTTTTTTGGGGGGGGGGGGGGGAGATACGTATAACCTCTTTGCCCACCTATGCTTAAAGCCCTAAGTTACAACAGATACATTATTGACTTTGATTTGTGTTACATTTCCGTGATAAAAAGCAGACAATGAAGATTGCTTTTCAACTTTAATTAAAGTACCTGCGACAACAATATCTGAAGCCGTATCGTCCAAGAGGTCTTGGTCTTCTCGGTACTGTTCTTCTGAGACCTTGGGATCCGTTTCTGAGTCGCTGGCCAAGGCGTCCATGGACCAGGTGTCGCTTCTGTCTTCCAACAGACCCGCTACTGCAGCCCCGCCTATAGCACCTTCTCCTCCCCCTAAAAATATCATAAACTCATTCTCTAATATTGTAATTATTTATTATGATTGAAAGCCAGTGAGGAGAAAGCTAAAAAAATTGAAGTTCTTGTTTACGTGTCACAACTCTAATCTTGTATTTTTTGAAACTAAAAATCTTTAAAATATATTTTACGGCGGTTTTCTAATTTGTAAAGATCTAAATGCTCACTTTCCACTTCTTCCCGTATTAAAGCTAGTAACTGAGCAGGCGGCACAACGTCCGGCAGAGCTCCGGGGGGCACTATGCCTCCGGGGGCCTGGGGTCCGGAAGCTTCTCCGGTCTCCGTGTCACTCGCAACGACATCTGTGGACCAACTGTCGCTCACCATCGAATGACAATCGTCTAAATTTAACATTATTAAATTTTTAAACAAATACTAATAATAAAGTTAACTTAATTTTAGCGGGAAGGAATACCCAATTACTTTAAAACCAATTGTTTTGTGCTGTTCTACAAAACATGGTTACTCATAGGTGTTTTTGGAGGGGACAGAGGGGTCCCCCCCTAGAGCCAAAATTTTGGACACCCCCTAGAAAAAACCCAGGGCCCCCCTCTCCGCAAAGCTCGAGAGCGGTCCGGCCTGATCCCCCCCCTAGCGAGGCTGACCCCCCTCCCTCCCGACCAATTTGGAAGTATATTTTTTTCATTTTACTGTTAAAAACACGGTTTTTTAGTTAAAACAGTGTTTATATACACTTTTTAGGCCTAAATAGGCGGTTTTAGTAAATAAAATTCAATATTCAATATTAAACCTAAAAACACTTAAATTATTGACTTAAAAAAATTTTGTTTAAAAATTGGACCCCCTGATTCCCCCCCCTAAATTTGAATCTCGCACCCGAGGTCGACCCTCCTAAAAAACCAGGGGGGTCCGGAACCTCCCCTTCTAAAAAATTTTGTCCTTCCAGCCGGGGGTGAACCCCCCTAGCGGACCCGACCAAAAACACCTATGGTTACAAAACATCATTCTAGATAATTCCTGAATCGCCATAAACTTTGGGAGCAAATCAAAGAATTTTAAGACAAACAGTGTCATTAACTATTGGTGTGCGTGCAATGCAATGTTGTGCCTGACATGCTTTCACTTCTTGAGTATGTGAGCCATGGAGGTGTTTGCCCATGCCATGTGTTTGAGGTAAAGATAACTAACATGTGAAAACATGGCTAGAACTCACTGTAATAATAGTCCTAGAAATGTCTATCTATGTGTTTTTCCCGACACATAACAAATAAAACATGGTATTACGCAATCCAAACACTTAAAAATTTGAAAATAAAAACACAACATTAATCTTACAAGGGTTCCTCCCCTGGGGCTGAGGCGGGAGTCCGAATTTTCCGAACTTCTCCTCTAAATCCTCTCGGTTCTCCCCTTTTTGCACTGTGACTGGTAGGGGTGGCATGGGTCCGCGGGGTCCGCTAGCCCCTCCGGCCACCAGTGCCCCGGTGCTGGATGGGGCGCCCTCGTCCTCCTCGGGGTCCATTTCGTCCTCGGCCGGCTCCTCAGCTCCCGGGGGTTCGCCCGCGTCCACGGCTTCCGGCTCCACCAGGGCCTCTACAACATCAAATGATTTTGTCGTAGTTGACAAAATAATTATTTTGTAATATTTTTTACTTTAATTAATATTAGACAAGACATGATTATTTTCTTAAAAGTTTTTAAGTGACGTTTTACACCATTTATGAATAAAAACATTCTTTAAAGAAAAAACCAACAAATAAACAAAGCAACACTACAATTGTAAATTATGTGGATAGGGGAAATATGCAAAACAACCTAGGTAGAGGAAATAGCCAGGTTATTTAAAAAATTTCAAAACTTGCGAATTCCACCATAGGTGGGAAGGGGGGTTGGGGGATTATACCCCTCCAAAAATTTCGGATTTTGCTGACACCCCCCCTAAATTTGAGGTACTCGAGGACACCCCCCCCCCCAAATTCGCCTCCCAGAGAAAAATTTTTAAATCTTTTTATACTTTAAAAAAATGGAATTTTTGAGACGGCTTATATGTCATAAAAATAAGAAAAATGACATTTAAAATGTTTTTTTTATATTTAATTTTATTAAATAAACTTTATGTACTAATTACTAATCTACTTTATTACATTATGTATATAATCTTTATATA
>JASAMX010014235.1:0-11120 GCA_030248175.1 Microlaimidae sp. YZB2_3 | reverse complement strand
AATATCGCTTTTTATACAATAAAATATAGTAATATCGTGTAAAAAACTATTATTAAACATTTAATGGTTTAAAAGTATTTTGTTTCGGAAATTGGACACCACCTGACCCCCCTCTAGATTTCAAAATCTTCCACCCCGGGTCGACCCCCCCTAGATTTTGAAATTTTATTTACCCGGGGTAAACACCCCCCTAGCTTTTTGAATGTGTTCATCTATGCCTAGAAAGCTAGGGGAGGTTCGACCCATAGGTGGGCAAGGGGGTTGGGGTTGGGGGGGGTTATACAGATAGGTGGGCAGCCTCTCGGATTTTGGGAGGGTATAGCCGACCCCCTAAATTTGGAGGGGGATGTACCAAAAAAAAATTTTTGGGGGTATACCTCAAAAACCGCATTTTTAGCGTTTTTAGTACTGGTCTGGTACCCCCTAAATTTTATGGGATGTGTCCGGGGTACCCCTAAACTTTAGGGGGGGGGGGTGTCGGCTATAATCGGGATGTTTAGGGAGTATAAGCCCCCCTGCCCACCTATGGTTATACCAAAAATCCCGACTATAGCCAACACCACCCCCCTCTAAAATTTAAGGGTACCCCGGATACCCTTCTCTAAAATTGGGTGGGGGGTCCCAGTACTAAAAACGTTTAAAATGGGGTATTTGAGGTATACTCCAAAACATTTTTGGGAAACCCCCTCCCCAAATTTCGGGGGTCCGGTATACCTCCCAAAAATCCGGGAGGCTGCCCACCTGTAGTTCGACCCCCCAAATTTTTAAATGTCATTTATCCGGGGTAAACACCCCCCTAGCTTTGGTTGTTGTTGTTGCATTACCTGACATTTATCTCCCCTGTGCAGATTATACATAGGGCAGGCGCTAAAACAAGCCAGGAAGGACGAAAAAATTTCACCCCCATGGTTGAGACTTTTCGTCCAATGTTCCTGCACGGCCAGTGGTGCAGACTTCACACACTATGGAGCTGCATTTGTTTACTAGTTTGCTAGATAAAAAACTGCCATGCATAGCCGACGAACAACAACAATCACTCTAGCCATGCCAAGCTGGACTCATTTCTATAAAAGAAAAGATCCAGCAAGAGCAACCAGGTCCAGACCAGATGGTTGGTACCCGTAGGCCCGTTGGGTGCTGCCTGAAGGGCAGCAGGTTCTGGTCACCCTAGCTTCGGTGACCGTGTTCATCAATGGTCATGTACATTTTCATGACAATAAACATGCAAGTTTTTTTTGGTTTTGTTGAACGCCATTTTAAGTTACTTAAAACTGAAAACTAATTTTACAGTTCCTTTCCTAATCTATAAAAGGGGGGGGGTCGACCCGGGGTGGACGATTTCAAAACCTAGAGAGGAGTCAGGTAGGGTCCTATTTCCGAAACAAAATACTTTTAAACGATTAAATATTTAATAATAATTTTTTATAAAATAATAATACATTTTATTGACTAAAAAGCAATATTTGGTATAAAAAGGGTGTAAAAACATGAATTTGTGTTAAAAATTCACGTTTTTACAATGAAATTTATTATTAAAAAGTACTTAAAATTTTCTCAAGTGGGGTGGGGGTGGCTCAGATTTCAAAATCTAGAGGGGGGTCAGGGGTATAGGTGAGCACGGTCGGGGGAAGCTGGGGGGGGGTGGTTACCCTGGTAAATCGAATTTTGAATTCTATGAGGGGGATCCCCCCCTAGCTTTTTAGGGGGGGGTCGACCCGGGGTGCGAAATTTTGAAATCTAGAGGGGGTCAGGTGGGGTCCGGTGTCCAAAGCAAAACAGTTTTAAACCATAATAACTTTAATAATTGTTCTTTTTATAGGATAATACTACATTTTATTGAATAAAAAGCCATATTCATGTATAAAAAGGGTGTAAAAGCATATGTGATGAAAATTTTACGTTTTTGGAAGAAAATTTAGTATAAAAAAGGTACATAAAATTTTCCCAAGGAGGGAGGGGGGGGGGTCAGATTTCAAAATCTAGAGGGGGATCAGGGGTAAAAAATTCGGAAATTTGGGGGGAGGGGGGGCCCCCCTAGATTTTCTTCTAGGGGGCCCCCAAAATTTCTAGGCTAGGGGGGGGGTGGACCCCCCCCAGCCCCCCCCCCTTTCTCAACTATGGTCAGGGGTAAAAAATTTAAAAATTTGGGGGAAGGGGGGCCTCTGGATTTTTTCTAGAGGGGGGGGGGCCAAAATTTCGAGGCTAAAGGGGGTGGACCCCATATTATTCCCCCCTTCTCAACTCGGACGATCTTGCCACTGCTGACTGCTGATGCGATATTGTACATCCTTTTTCTATAATCGGCGGCCAAAATGGCTTCCAAACAAGAAGCAATATTTTTGTGCAAACTGTAATAAAACTGTTAATAGAAACAGCGTCCAATGCACCAGATGTAACAATTGGGTGCATCTAAAATGTAGCAACCCACAAAGACTAAAACACTACAACCAAAATTTTTCATGTAACAACTGCACGCTTCCTCCACATTATATTACAAACTCCAAAAATTCTACCTTAAATATCCTACAATTTAACGCTAACAGAATCTCCAACAAACTACAAGAACTAACTAACAAACTTTTTCATAAATCACAACATTCACATAGCAGCTATCCAGGAAACCAAACTCACCAAAATCCAAAGATCCAAAAATAGCCAACTACACAACTATCAGGAAAGACAGAAATTCAAATGGAGGTGGTCTACTCTTCTTTGTACACCATATAATCAACTACACTTAGATACTCAACAGAACGACCCACATGCAGAAATGCATGGCATCCACATTCACTTCAATAATACTGACCTCTCAATCATCAACCTATACATTCCACCGTCCAGCTCTTGCACCACCAACTACCAGCCTAATATAGCCAATCTTTTAAACAATCAGGATAGTATCATTCTTGGAGATATCAATGCACACCATGAACTCTGGCACTCAAGCCTCACTGACGCCAGAGGCGACTACATTGCATTGCAAACATCATCAAAAACTCTTAAACCAGCCCTTAAACCAATCAGACAATAGCACCTAAAACCAGGAAAACTTTCACCAAACCTCAACAAAGCCAACTGGCCAAAACGCCATAAAATCATCTAACAACTCCAAAGCTTTTAGTCCCGACAATCTAACCAGCTTCCACCTTAAAAAAACCTTGGTCCTCTTGGCATTCAGTATCTAACTGATCTGTTCAACTTATCACTAAAAACAAATAGCATACTACAATCTGAAAAACTGCAACCATAATACCACTCATCAAAACCTGGAAAAGATCTTCTTATCTCTACTTCTTACAGACCAATCTCACTTCTCTGCCCAGCAATAAAAGTTTTTGAGAAAATAATCCAACCAAACCTTCTCCACATAGGTGTTTTTGGTCGGGTCTGCTAGAGGAGGTCCACCCCCAGGTGGAAGGCAAAAATTTTTAGAGGGGGGGGGGGGGTCCGGACCCCCCTGGCTTTTTAGGGGGGGTCGACCCTGGGTGCGAGATTTCAAATTTAGGGGGATTAGGGGGTCCAATTTTTTAGCAAAATTTTTAACTTAATAATTTAAGTATTTTTAGGTCTAATATTGAATTTTATGTATTAAAACAGCCTATTTAGGCCTAAAAAGTGTATTTAAACACTGTTTTTAACTAAAAAACCGTGTTTTTGACAGTAAATAAAAAATATACTTCCAAATTAGTTGGGAGACAGGGGGAGGGGGCCAGGGGGGTCAGCCTCGCTAGGGGGGAGTCAGGCCGAACTGCTCTTGAGCTTTGGGGGGAGGCGGCCCCTGAATTTTTTCTAGGGGGGGGTCCAAAATTTTGGCTCTAGGGGCTGGACCCCTCTGTCCCCCCCAAAAATCACCTATGCTTCTCCAACATCTACAAAACCATCCAGATCAGCATGGCTTTAAACCCAAACACTCAGCAACAACTGCTCTCCTTCAACTTACCAACAAAATAGCAACCGATTTCAACCAAAAAGCTCCATTTAAACGAACAATAGTAGCAGCCTTGGACCTTACCAAGGCCTTTGAAACCATCAGCACAAAAATTTTAATCAGCAAGATAGTAAATAGCACATTTTCAGCCTATCTAATTAGATGGCTAAGTGGTTATCTCAGAGGCAGAATCAACAGAACTTCATTCAGAGACTCAATCTCCAAACCCAGGATAGTACAAACAGGCATGCCTCAGGGCTCAGTCATTTCACCAACTTTCTTTAACAATCAGCATTTTTGAAGTCAGGTACCAAAAGGTCAGTATTATCATGAGACACGTTTTCATTAAATAAAGAAAGGTTTATTTCACAACTTATTACAGCATGATCTGAATTTCCAAAATTAGGGGCTAATTGCACTTTATTAAATATTTCTGGGTCGTTCGTTAGAAGGTCTAAATAATTACTACCACGTGATGGTTCAGGAACAATTTGAGAAAGACCACATTCTAATTTAGAAGAAGAAGTTCTTAAATCTCATGACATTAGTTAGTTTTTTAAATACATTAATAAACATTTAAAATCCAAAAAGGTTATTCCCCCAATATTACGAGAAGATGGTACTTTTGCCACTGAAGATTTAGATAAAACAACAATTTTTTAGCTCAGTTTTTACTAAAGATGATGTTAATTTGCCATATTTTGAGCCTAAAAATGTTAAAATCATTGAAAATATAAATTTTACAGTAAAAGACGTTCTAAAACTTTTAAAAAAATTACCAAATAAGCTGTCACGTTCTCCAGATGGCATACCAGCGCTGTTTTTACAGCGATTAGCTAAAGTTTTGGCTGAACCCCTTTCCAAAATTTTTCAAAAGTCATTTGACTCAGTTGAGCTGCCACATGAATGGAAAATTGCTTTGACTACCCCAGTTCATATAAAGTGTTCTAAATGTCAGAAAGATAACTATCGTCCAATTTCACTTACATGCTTTTCTTATAAAATAATGGAGCAAATTGTTAAGTTTGAGCTTTCTATCTTTTTTGTAAATATATTATCTAATCTACAGCACGGGTTTAAAGATAAAAGCTCAACAGTAACACAACTCTTAGATTCTTATAATGATTGGACTCTAGCGGTGCATAATAAAAAATCAGTGGACGTTGTTTATTTAGACTTTCCAAAAGCTTTTGATACTGTATCACATCAAAAGCTTTTGTATAAACTCAGTAAATATGGTGTTTCTGGTAGACTTTTAAACTGGTTAGAAGCTTTTTTAACTAACAGTGAAATGGAAATTTTAATAAATGAATCTGTATCATCAGCATATAAAGTGACTAACTCAGTTCCACAAGGTTCAGTACTGGGACCATTTTTATTTTTAATCTACATTAATGATATTGTAGATTGTTTTAAAAATTCTGAAATCAAACTATTTGCTGATGATGCAAAAGTCTACACAAATTTTTCAGAAGTTAATGATAATAGAAACAAATTACAAGATGATCTGAATCATAGGTGTCCGACCAGCCTGGACTGCCCGGACCGGCCCCTCCCTGAAGGCCGGTCCAGGGTACCCCTCCCCCCTAGCGCTCATTTTGAACCCTCCCTCCCCCCTAAAACCCCGGTCCAGGCCTACCCCCCGCCTGAAGGCGGTTTTCTTGCCACCCCTCCCCCCCCCCTAACAGCTGTTCCACCCCCCCCTATCTACTTAATGTGCGACAGGCATAAAAATCGTTTTTTTTTGTGCGCGCGACTGAAAATATACAGGCTCAAAATTTGTGCGCGGAAATTTGTGTGCGCAGGAATTTCGTGCGCTAACTTTATATACGTATATATTCCTCATAAATATAACAATAATTTCAGTGTTCTATACAAATTTTTATAATTTATAATAAACCTTAGGCTTTTTACAAACTGGTTGGTACGTTACATTAAAAATAAAAAAAATAAAATTCAGATGTTTGTTTTAAAAATGAACGGTCCGTTTTTTTAAAGGACAGGTCCATTTTTTGCGCTGCCGCCGTTTGTTAAACACTTGCCGGGCAAGTTGCGGCATGCAAAATAATGAAATGAAAACAAAATACAATGATTATTATTATTTATTATGTAACCGGAAAATAGAAGAAAGTTGGTCAAACTTTTACCGGAAGCAAAAAAAAATCAACAAAAAGGTACCTCTTATAATATGTTAACGTTTTTAACAGTTTCCAAAAGTTTTTTTGGCAGGTCCAGGCTATTCCCCCCCCCCCTAAGTACCCCAATCCAGGCTTCCCCCTCCCCTAAGGACCCTTCAGTCCAGGCTACCTCGGGGTCAAAATTTTTCGAAAATTTGGTCCAGGCTGACCCCCCTCCTGGGCCTACAAAATGGTAAAAAATGGGCTGACCCCGGGGTCAAACCCCCCCCCCTAGCCGTCAGGGGTCGGACACCTATGATCTGAATAGAATCTCTAAATGGGCAAGTGACTGGCAACTTAATTTAGCGGAGAATAAGTGTGAAGTTCTGCACATAAACTGTTTAAATAATATAAATCAGATGGATTATTACCTAAATAATAAGAAATTACCAAAAACTAAATTAATTAAAGATTTAGGAGTATACATGAGTCATGATTTAAAGTTTTCATCTCATTGTCAAAAAATAGCTAGTAAAGCCATGAAAACTGCAAATTTAATATTTAGATGTTTTAAATCACAATCTGTCAAAAATTATCTCAATGCATATAAAAGTTTTGTACGTCCCACAGTTGAATATGTCAGTGCTGTTTGGAACCCATACAAGGCCAAAGACAAAGATATTGTTGAAAAAGTTCAGCGATCATTTACTAAAAGTGTTTTTAGATTATGCCACCTAAAAAATAAAAATTATAAAAACAGACTGGAAATTCTAAAATTAGAATCTTTACAAAAACGCAGAAATAAAACAGACATAATTGAAACATATAAAATAGTTAACAGTCTTGTAAATTTAAACCCTAATAAGTACTTTATTTTTAACACTAATCAAACAAGAGGACATCCAGTAAAACTTCAATTGCAACACAGCAGAGTTAACTGTAGAAAATTTAGCTTTTTTAATAGAGTAGTACCAAAATGGAATTCTCTAAATAAAACCCAAGTTAGTGTTGAAACAGTAAAAGATTTTAAAAAATCTTTAGGAGTGTGACTCAATCAGATAAAAACTTATCAATAAATGACTAATTGAAGAGCTTTTTTTAATAAAGCCTTTAGTCATTTTTTTCTAGTAAGCCAGGACTGCCTCTGTGAAACTTTTTAATGTTTATTTCAGTGTACTATTTTGTCTGTTTTGTAGCCCAAGTGGGTTGCATACACGCTTTTTACTAACTGTGTTGTGATAGTAAATTTACTAGAAATAAAAATATTATTATATATA
Source organism: Microlaimidae sp. YZB2_3 (assembly GCA_030248175.1). Lineage (NCBI taxonomy): Eukaryota > Metazoa > Nematoda > Chromadorea > Desmodorida > Microlaimidae > Microlaimidae sp. YZB2_3. Next base: position 3,798 of record JASAMX010014235.1, on the reverse strand, counting down.
TATATATAATATATATATACTAAAAAGAGTACAAAAGTACTGTGTTTTACTACAAAACCGTGTTTGTGAAAGTAAATTTTGACCTAAATACATACCCAAAATTTGGCTCGGAAAGGGGTGGGGGTCAATTCAAAATTTCAGAGGGGGTAGGAAGTCAAAATTTAAAAATTTTGGGGGGAGGGGGGCCCTAGATTTTTTTTCTAAAAGGGGTTCAAAATTTCGAGGCTGGGGGGTTGAACCCCACCCTACTACCCCACCCCCCCCCCTATGCTCATGTATGAGGGGGCCCTCTGGATTTTTTTTAGGTGGGGGGGGGGGCAAAAAAATTTTGAGCCTAGAGGGGTGGATCGTGGATCCCGATCCCACCCTACCACAATATCATCAATAGTTTTTGACTGTTTGGCAATCGGCTGGGGGGCCCTTTATATTATAGAATGTGCGTGTGCCCTAGTAATAATAGGAGAAAACTAGCTTGACCTGTCACAGAAGAGTAAACCTTGATTTTTTTGGGGAGGTGGGAGAAAGGGAAAAATAATATAAGAAAAGAGACATTTTTGGTCAAAAAGCTTTTTATTATGTGTTTGGAGTTTTCTTTAGCTAAAAAAACAACAGTATATACAGACCTGTGCACGGTCTGAAAATGCCCCCCCCCCCGTTTTATTGGAGGATTTGCCCCCCGTTTTATTGCCCCCCCCGCCAAAAAATCAAAGTACCCTAAAAATATGACGCCATTTTTGACCTATGATGACGCCATCATCGCGAATTTTTTGCAGTTTTTAGCCTATTTCAATGTATTTTAAGCCATTTTAGACCTATTTTTACCTTATTTCCGCTTTTTTTGTCCCTTTTTCCCTTTTCCTTTCTTTTTTTCTCTTTTTTCTTCTTTCCCCCCCTGCTTGCCCCCCGTTTTATTTTATCCCCCTCCGTTTCAAAAAAGTTGCCCCCCATTTTGGAATTGCCCCCCCCCCGTTTTAACCCGGGGGGGGGGGGAGTGCACAGGTCTGGTATATATAACAAAATTTAGGCAATTTTGTGAATTTTTTAGGGTGGCTTGGAATAAAACTAAAAGCAAATCAAGGTCCTGAAAACTGAAGGAAGCGTCTATATACCCTGAGTAAATGAACGTACTCATCTGCTACCTCCTTAGTTTAGTTATTTTATAAGAAGTGGACTTTGCATACACAAAATTTAGTTTTTTGGACATTTGCGGTTCTGGTTTTTTTATTTTCAAACGTTTCGATGTTCATATCAAAACCCCAGTTCTACTTATTTTACAAAGGCGAGAGGGCAGGGGATAAGTTTAAAAAATCCAGAAGTTCAGGGGGTAAACATTAAAAATTAGCTGCAGAACTGTGCAGTCTGAAAATGCCCACTCGCCATTTTTAACGTATTATGACGCCACTTTATGGCGCCATTTTTAACTTATTATGACGCCACCATCGCGAAATTTTTTCAGTTTTTAGCCTATTTTAATGCATTTTAAGCCATTTTAGACATATTTTTACCTTAATTTTGCTTTTTAGTCCCTTTTATTCTTTCCTTTTTTTCTTTCCCCTGCCTCCCCATTTCTTTGCTTGCCCCCGTTTTTTTAGGCGTAATGGACAACCAATAGTTTCCGCAGTTTTTTAGATAATAAGCAGGAATATTATCTGGGGCTCTTGAAAATTTTGAGGGTAATTTTTTTAGTTTTTTTACTACTAAAGACACAGGAAATAAAACATTAAAATGTCCCTTATTCTCAGAAACACGTGGTAAAAATTCAGGCATATCTCCATTATCAGTTGTAAAGACACTTTTAAAAAAATCATTAAAAACATTTTTCAATGGCGTCAGAAGTTAAAGTGCCGTCGGCTCTTTTTATCGGACCAATTTTTGAGTTACTTGTTTTTAATTTTTTACTGGCATGCTTGTAAAAGGGCCCAATATCACCACTATTAATAATCTGTTCTTCCCTTAGTCTGTGATAGTTCTTAAGAGCTTGTTTATAACGTTTAGGAAAAACTGTTTAAATACATAATAACATAATTCCAGGATGTTTATTTTTGCAGTAGTTAACTGCATCTGAAGTAATCCAGATTGTTAAATAAATTTGGTTGTTTATTATAGTTTTATGTGTTTAGCAGTCTTTGTACTGCACCTGGTTAACCCCAGGATGTTTTTGCTTGACCAGTCCTTGTGCTGCACCTGGTTAATTCCAGGATGTTTTTGCTTGCAGTATGTAACTGCTTCTGGGGCCTATTTCATAAAGATTTCTGTAATTGTAAATTAATAAACGCATTTCATTTCTTCTTATTTTATTAATTAAAAAATACGTACGTAACTGTGGAATTTAGGGAATTTACAGACATTTAATTTTTTAAATTCTAAACGCAATTTTATTAATATACTTTTTAATTAAAAATGCAAAAGAAAAATATGCGTTTATTAATTTACAGCTGTAAATTAATTACAAGCAATTTTTATGAAATAGGCCCCTGGTGTAATCCAGAATGTCTCTTTTTTATAATTAAAAATGTTTACCATAGTGTTAAATTACATAAATTGGTGTAAAACTTGTTAAGGTATAAAGTTTTTATTTGTTTACTAAATAAAAAAAATTTTGCTTTATATGTATATGTATTTGTGTATATTTTTATGTAAAAAGTTGTTAGGTAACTGAGTGCAAATCCGTGTAGTTACTGACGAGGGCAGTACGGAGGCGTCTTAAACTTATGACCGAAACGCTATAGTTTGTATAGGTATATTATGTAACAGTTTTATTTTATTTTAGTTTTATAGTAGTGTTTTGTAAAAAATTGTAATCGTGTTTGCATTAAAAATAGAGGTCTTATCATTATTGCATATAAATTTGCACTACATTTATCTTCTATGCCTTGTTTGTTAATTTTATATTTTATTTTTATCCAGTAAATTAAGTTGGTTCTATCATGGGTGGCGCGGGAGCGCCACGGGGCGATTCAGCCCCGTGGCGCCGCGCCAATTATAATTAGAGAACGTGGGTAAATTTTGAGATTTATGTTCATCTCCTTGTTCTTCTTATTATTATTCTAACGCTCAATTTTTAAAATCGATAATTCTCCTTCGTTACTGATTGATCAAAAATAAACATGGACTTATTGGAAAGAAGAAAAAATTACGCAACTTTCTTAGGAGCCACTTTTTTATTTAGGTTCTTGTTGTCGTTTTATTGATCAAAATAATAAATTGAAAAAAATAGACAAATAAAAACTCCCAACCGCACAATAACAGCCTTTTGGCAACAGTAAGATTGTACAGAGCAGAAAACGAACAGCCCCTTAAACTGAACTGCGAACGCGCTAAACAAAGAATCAGCGGAAACAAGGTTTTGAAAACATTTTTAATTTATATAGTAAACTAAAAACAAAGTAAAGTTATATACAAAATGAACTTTATGCAAAAAAAAGAAAGAACAAGTAAAAAACTGAAAAATACTTAAAAAATAGTCCTTAAAATACAATGCTTCTTTGACTTTACAGGGCATCAGTTTATTTTAGTTTTTTTATACGGTATAATTCCTGACTTTGCCAACTTTGCAACTGAATCTACGACACAACGGTCCCAAGACACAACGGTTCTGTGACACAACGGTCCCGAGGAGGTACAACACGACAGACTTGTCAGCAAATAATAATGCAGGGGCTTTCGTCGCGCTTTTCTCCTAGCCGTTTAACGACGACATCATCCGATGTAGATAATGCTGGCTGCAGGCGTCGCTGCGTAGAAAAAATTTTACCAGAGAAACTGCCACAAGTTCCACTCTAGCCCTCCTTCTTTATC
>JASAMX010014234.1:0-16687 GCA_030248175.1 Microlaimidae sp. YZB2_3 | reverse complement strand
TGGAATTACCCTCCTCGCTCTCGAACCGGGGAGCCACAGGTCGGCAGCAGCAGAAATCATATGCTCTTTAAAAAAATTTCCTTGCGCTAAAAGTTGGCTTACTCAGAAAACCCTCTCCTTTTCTCAACACATTTTTTTGAATTTATGTATTCCTAGCTCTCGTATCCGTGCTGTAGTTTTCGCGCCTTATCGTAGTTATCTTGGATTACTCTACATAGGTGGGCACTATCTCGGATTTTGAGATAGGGGGGGGGGTTAGGGCCCGACGGGACCGGGATTTTTCGGTCCGGCCGGACCGGACCGGACTTGCAAAAAGCCCGGACCGGACCGGACCAGACTTGTATCATAGTAAAAATAATCCAAAATATGTATATATTTGATACATATATGTATATATAATTTATAATATATCATTTTAAAGAGGTTTCAAGTCTATAAACAAAACTTTAACCAAAATACCTAATTAAAAATTTACTAAAATCAAGGCAAAATATTGGAAACAATACAATTAATATGCCAACAAAACAAAATAGCAATAATGAAACAACAAAAAGCTAATAATAATCACTGTAACAGAAGCCAATAAAAGCATATTCAGTCTTGAAGACAACTAATAATATTCAAATTTTGTAATTCAGAGATTTTAAGTTGTATTTCAAAATACTAGTTTTTCCCCATTCTCTGGCTTTAAGGATGCTCTGTCACCTTCTGAAATCAATTAAGCCACTTTAAAAGATCTCTCACTTGCCACAGAGGCGCAAGGTGCTGACAGATACATTTTTCCATCTAAATAAATGACGGGAACATTTTTTGGAAATGGAGGGAGTCTGGAAGATATCATATCAGATATTTTCATTTGCTTTTTAGTTGCAGGTTCCTCCAAATCTTCCAAAATGTACAGACTTTCCTTCTCTTTAGCTTTCACTTTCTTTTCCTCTTCCTTCAATTTCTTCAATTCTTGCAGACTTTTGTATTCCCTGGGATGGGAGGTTTGAAGATGACGCCATAATGGACTGGTACTATAAGATTTTGGATCATTCCCTCTTTTGTATTCTGTGGACTTAGGCAGACACAATTCACAAATGGCCCTTGTCTCATCCTCAGACTTTACCCTTAAATGTTTCCAAATCATTCCCTCCCATTACACTCATCTTTCTTTCTTGCCTTTAACTACAATTAAAATTTATGTATGTATTTAACAACCTTTAAAGACAAAAACCATAAACGCGCCAACACAATGAAGAAATAGATTAGCACAGCAAGAATAATGAAACACAGATTATAAACACTAATTATCATAAAGCAAAGCCAGGAAAAACAAATTTGCATATTGATGGGGAGTATCATAGGTTACACCGAGAGGATAAGAGTAAAAAAGAATATAAGAAAAGAATAAAAGAATACCTAAACTCAAATGCCACCAGGAAGCGACATTACTTAAACACTGAGTGTTGTTGAATTAATGCCAGCAGTTCATTTTAAATACATTTACAAATACTTGAAATGGTTAAAATAAAAAAATTAAAATAAAAATGTACCAATTTATATCTGAAAACGTCATTTATTGTGCAGAAAAATATTAGGAAATCACAAAAAAATTACTTTCTGTCATAATATATGTTTTTTACCTATGTTTTTATATTAATATATTCATATAAAATAAATATTAAAGCTTTTGTATAAGATTTTGGCCCATTTTATGTAAATTATTAAATGAACTGACTCACTTTGCTACGTTTAAATTAAAGCGAAATTCAAAACATTCAATGTTTATTCTAGCTGTATTTTTACCGACTTCAGGCCGCGTAATAAAATTAATTCAAAATACAATGGGAATTTCCGTTATTGTTTTTTTTATTTTTTATAATTATTCTGCGCGGCGGCTGTCGCGACCGCTCTGTCGCTTCTACACTGCCGTTGAATTTAGTTAGATACATTAGTAAGTACAAGTAACATATTTAACGAAACAAACTGCCATCTAAACTGAATAATTCAAGTAAGTAAGAAGCATCTAAAGATTCTGAAAGACAGAATACATACATGTGTGATATTTGTGATACAAAACGTGGCCAGGTTGTGATAAAAAGCATAAGTGAGGTGAGGATCTTAAATAAAAGTTAAAAGCATAAAAAAAGAAGATTTAAGCTTATAATCACCAGAACAATTAATAAAATCAACAAAGCTGTAATAAAATATGAAAAAAGAATTTAAAATAAGATAAAATATATTTATAACAAATAATATGTAAAACCATTGAAAAAAAGAAAAAGTCCGGCAAAAAAGTCCGGCAAAATAAAAAAGTCCGGCCCGGACCGGATTGAACCGAAAATGGCCGGATATCCGGCCTCGGCCGGACCGGACCGGATATCCGGTCGGGCCCTAGGGGGGGTGTCAAAAAATTTTTTTGATTAAATCCCAAATACCCTAATTTTTAGCGTTTTAAGTGCTGGGACCTCTAAAAATTAAGGGGAAGGGGTTTCGGCAGTTTTCAAGATTTTTAGGGGGGAGTGTAAGCCCCCAAAATCCCTCTCCGCTCCTAGCCACCTACTTTACTCTATACATGGATGTTTCAGGATAAAGGTAAGGAAAAACCGGTGGTGCTAAGAAAGCGGCGAGAGCGGGTGAGAAGCCAAGCCAATTGGAAGTTGTTCTTCTACCAGTTCGCCCGCGACCATTCCCAGTCCGACCTCATCTGGAATCACAAAACGCGCGAAGAGCTGCGGGAAGCATTCGAAAGCGAGCTGAGAGCCCTGACCACGGACAAGGAGCTGGTCATGTCCCTGCCCCTCTGTTGGAATCACGCCGAGTTCGAGGTAAGCCTTAAATGCCAGTGGCGTGCCCAGGGGGGGGGGGGGGGGGGGGGGGGGGGGGGCGGCCGCCCCCCCCCCCCCGAAATCCGGCGAAGCCGGATTTTTTCGTAAGGGGGGACCCTTACGTTTTTTGAATTTTGGGAGAAAAAATTTTTTTTCTTAAATATTAATACAGAAACTTTCCTAATGCCTTCCAAAAGCATATTAATAGTCAAAAAACCAAATTTTCCCCGCTTCGCGGGTAGTTTAAATTGCCAATTTATTTCAGTTTTTCAATTTCAAATCGATTTTGCCGCTTAATAGTTAAGGCATACATGTTAAATAAAACTACTATAAACACTATTAACCTTTAATTAACGTTTTAAACACATGTTTTAAATGGATAGGGATAAAAAAACCTTAAATTTTGATTTAATTATCATCTGGAATTACAATTTCTAGTGTATTTTAGTGCCTTAAATTAAAAATTTTCCCCTGGGGGGCATTTTGCTCCCTGGACTCCCTGACAAGGGGCTCTGCCCCTTGACCCCGCTGGGGGGGCTATCGCCCCCAGACCCCCCATTACTGGGGAGCTCCCGCCCCACAGACCCCCCCCTCAGGGTTAGTATGTACCCCCCCCAGACCGCCCCCCCCAAAAGAAATCCTGGGCACGCCACTGTTAAATGCTATGTATTAGAAGAAATTTAATGAGCATATCTCGCTAGTGGAGTAGTCGTACGATAATTGAAAATCGAACGAAACGTTGATACTCGTAATATTGGTCGATTATTTTGTTAGCTTAAATTGATGTTTTGAGGTATTAAATACACTAGAGTTATCGAGTTATGTAATGATCGATTATTGCATGCTAAAGTCATTGACTTAAAATTGTGTTAAAAAATAACAATATGGCTCATTATAAGACAAAATATTTTTCGTATCAAAAAAGCGTTTCAGTCCCGCTATTGAGAAAATATTTAAATATCTTAAAGTTTTTTAAAAAAGAAGATTCATTTATAAAAATAATTATTATTCCGTTTATATTAGTATTGTAAAAAAGTATATATAAAACTCACATCTTCTCCCTGCAATCCCCTATTAGGGGTGGGGCTTCGACTAAAACTCTACATCAACAACAGTGTTGATATGGGGTATTAGGCGGTCATATGGAATATCCATCGCCGGCCCACTTCGGCTATAAAAAATGATAATTTCACGTCATAAAAAATTTAACACCCTGTTATTTCAACCAACTCTTCATAAATACTTTAATTTATTTTAGACTAATTATTTTTTTGTGCAAATAATCGAAATTTATTTTAGTCCAACTACCCGAGTCTGAGTAAGGAAATAAAAATTGGCGACTATTTCTTGAGGATACTGCTGGAAGAAGATCAACACTCAGAAAAACCAACGCCTATTTTAGAACCGTACGTTTTTTGGCTTTGTTTTTGCTTTTTTGTTTTTGAAAAATTATAGATAAAGGCCCAGCAAGAACATTTGCTAAAGGTTTTAAAAATAAGGCTAGTATACGATCAGGGGATCGTGACAGTTGGTTTGGTAAATTTTTTAGAATTTTTTATATATTTTTAATTTTCTATAGCTCAATCACTACTAACATTTTGGTTTTTAAGTGCGATAAAAAATAAAATCGAAAATTTAAGCTTTGTCATGTGGGTCGTCACCCTCCCAAGAGGAACCAACTAGCTCCACAGTAAGTTTTTATATTATGAAAACAATGACAGAGTTGTTTTATATACCTAACATAATTATATAACATTAATTTATAATTTTGTTTTTAATTTTTTCATTATTTTAATATATTTATTTTATTGGTACCATTTAGAAAGCTTAAGCTTATACCATTTTTGTTTGCTGTGCTGAGGCTATTTGTTATGTATTAGACCCATTTTATTTTATTTTATTATTAAACAATAGTATTAAGTTTGAAATATTTCATACAGATCCGGTTCGGACCGGATCCGGTTCCGGTCCGGCCGGATCCAAAATCACGGATCCGGTCGGGTCCTAATATCGATCTTGCTTTATGATGATATAATAATATCCTATCCATGGTGCGCAATACGTAAGGTCACTAGGACTTGCCTCTTAAATTCAAATATTTTATAAAAAAGATAGCATTTAAGTAGACTACTTATCAGTCAGATTTAAAAAAACCTATTTAATAGGTTAGGTTAATATTGCAGTTTATGATTGAATTCATCGTGGTTTGATCTCGTATGTTTTTTACAGTATAAAGATAAATAGGGCTCTGCCACTACGCCATTAAGTTTTATCGTCGTTTGTTACTACGATATAATAAGCCACAATGCGTATAAAATATCGTCGTCACTACGGCAAAATGAGGCACAGTTCGTATAAAATGTGTGTGCCTGTGACTCATTTTAAATTTAAAATAGGACCCCATTAACTACAGAATGAGTCGCAATTACGTGCATTTAATAATGACAGTGGCTCATTTTGCCGTAGTAACGACGATATATGCGAATGTGACTGTGACTTATTTTAGATTTGAAAAAGCACCCTCCCGACTATAGAATGAGTCATCAGAGTCACAGTCACGTGTATTCTATAACGACTCGTTTTAGCTGTAGTGAACGACGTGTTGTTTTTAGCAAGGAGTTTTTCAACGACGTCTACCACCACTTTCTTCTCAGTTCCAAGCCGGAGATGCGGAGTATGTGCCTGCAAGCGTTGGCCGTCGTCTACGGGCGCCATTACGAGCAAATCGGGCCGTTCCCCGACACTAAATACATTGTGCTCATGCTGGAGAGGGTGCGTATTGGTTTGTCCTAGCTCTATAGTCATGGCCATAGTCCCTTGAGGGCAAGTAAAACGCCCATTCGCACTCATAGGTGGGGAGTATGTGCCTGCAGGCCTTGGCCGTCGTCTACGGGCGCCATTACGAGCAAATCGGGCCATTTTCCGACACTAAATACATTGTGCTCATGCTGGAGAGGGTGCGTATTCATTTGTCCTAGCTCTATAGTAATGGCCATAGTATAGTCCCTTGAGGGCAAGTAAAACGTCCAGTCGCACTCATAGGTGGGGAGTATGTGCCTGCAGGCGTTGTCCGTCGTTTACGGGCGCCATTTCGAGGAAATCGGGCCATTCCCCGACACGAAATACATTGTGCTCATGCTGGAGAGGGTGCGTATTTTTTTGCCCTAGCTCTATAGTCATGGCCATAGTCCCTTGAGGGCAAGGAAAACGTCCATTCGCACTCATAGGTGGGCAGCCTCCCGGATTTAGGGGGGTTATACCCGACCCCCGAAATTCGGGGGTCGGGTCGGGTCGAAAAAGTTTTTGGGCTATACCCCAAATACCCAATTTTTAGCGTTTTTGTTATAGATAAGTAAACGAAAAAAACCTTTTTGGCACCCCCTCAAAAAAAAATTTATTAAAGATTTTAGCTGATTTAAAATAGGTCTATACGTTTTCTGGGACGCTTTTTCGGCTTCTGATAAGCATTTTTTTCCATAAATATACCCTTTTAAATGATAAAAATAGAAAAAAAAGGTTTTTTTTCGGTCACTTTTTCCAAAAAAAAAAATACTTTTTCCTAAAAAAAACACTTCGAAAATCAGCTCAAATTTTATATTTTTGTAAAATGCACCATATGTGGGGGAAATTTGAAAAAAAAAAAGGAAATTTAAATTTTTAGACTTTTTCATTTTTGAGTAAAATTTTTCTTTTAATGAATCTACACTACTTTTTACCCCAGAAAATTATTTTCAATAATTTTTGATTTTAAAATTTTAACATAGAGAAAGAAAAAAATTTAAAAATATTATTTTTCACTTTTTCTATAACTTATTTTTTCAATTTTAGAGCTCAAAAACTATTTTTATTAAATCTACCATTTTTTTACCCAGAAAAAACAAATTGAAAATATTTTTACGTTTATGATTTTATGAAAATTTTAATCTTTTGACATATTTATAATAGTGAGCAGAAAAACATGAATTTTAAAATTTTGATATAAAAACATAACATTTTCTTGACTAAGGGTCTGTTTTTGAACAAATTTATTTTTAACAAAACTGCACAAACATTGATGTAAATAAAAACCGTGATGAAATATTCTTAAAATTTTTTAAATATTTTTTTTTGTTTTTTTAACTTTTTTGTCTAAACAAGTAATTTATTTTAAATGCCATTTTTTATATGTTTTTAAAGTTTTTATTAAATTTTAAGTGATTTTCATGGTGTTTTTTTTGGAAAAAACACTCAATTTGTTCACAGAATTTTTATAAAGAAAGAAACACCCTATTATAAAAAATTGGTGCCACTAGGTTAAAAACCAAGGTTACCTCGTGAAAGTCTTAATTATTTTCATACATGTATCCATAAAGGGTCAAAAATACCGATATTCCAAACACAGCATAGGTTTGGAGAAAAAAACTCGTTTTGGAGAAAAAAATTCAAAATTTTCAAAATGTCATATTTTTCAAATTTTGGGGTTAAAATAGGTAAAAAATCTATTTTTCCATGCTAATTTTTGGCGTAGATTTCATTAAGACCTTCATAGATGAACACGGTCAAAAAGCTAGGGGGGTGTTTACCCCGGGTTCAAAATCTAGGAGGGGAGTCCTAGGGGGGTCGAACCCCCCTAGCTTTCTAGGGGGGTCGACCCGGGGTGGAGGATTTTAAAACCTAGAAGGGGGTCAGGTAGGGTCCAATTTCCGAAACAAAATACTTTTAAACCATTAAATATTTAATTATAGTTTTTTTATAAGATAATACTACATTTTATTGAATAAAAAGCGATATTTAGGTATAAAAAGGGTATAAAAACATGAATTTGTGATAAAAAATTCACGTTTTTGCAAGAAATTTTTCAGATATAAAAAAAAGACCTAAAATTTTCTTGAGAGGGGAGGGGAAGGCGTCAGATTTCAAAATTTAGAGGGGATAAGGGGTAAAAAATTCGAAAATTTGGGGGAAGGGGGGGGGGCTCCTGGATTTTTTTCAGGGGGGGCACCAAGAAATTTCGAAGCTAGAGGGGTGGACCCCACCCTACCCCCCCTTGTTCATCTATGAAAACCTTTAAAATTTGAGTTTTAAGTTGTATTTAAGAAGATATGGGGTGTTTTTTTTTGGAAAAAATCGGTTGTTTTTTTCTTCACTTACCTATACTGGGACCTCTCAAATTTTAGGGGGGGTGTCCGGGGTATCCCCAAATTTTAGGGGGGAGGGGATAACCCCCCTGGCCACCTATGTTCGTACGCGTACCTTTTTAGTTTTCAAAAAGCACTCGATATAGATTGCATTTCTTTTTAAATAAGTACTGCACTGGATAAAATACATTTTTTGATGAATGACGACCAGTTTCCCCCTCCTCCATCGCAAAATTCTGGATACGACCATCATAGTCTGTAAAAAATAATAGGCGCTGGAAAAATTGAGCGTTTTTGCTAACTAAATGGTTGGCGTTTCTAAGATATATTATGTCCATAGATAATTTTGCAACTGTTTGGTGTTTTGATTTTAAACAACTTTGTTTGAAAATAAGAAGGACCCCCCAAATTTGATATCAGGCCTTTATTATATTTTGTTACATTTGAAGCAAAAATAAGCGAAAAAACGCTAATTTTAGGTCAAAAAGCCGATTTTATTTAATTTTTTAACTTTTTATTGCTTGAAACTAACATTTTGATTTTAAAGTATTAGTTTTGAGCATACATGGGCAAGTTGGTCCGGAATGGGGGGTTAAACCCCAAATTAGGGGGGGGGGGGCAGTTATAAGCCAAGAAACGCAAAATACCCATATCGTTTTTTGATTTTAAAGAAAAAATAGATAAAAAACGCTAATTTTAGGTGAAAAAGCTCTGTTTATTGCATTTTTAAGCTTTTACTGTTTAAAACCTACATTTTGACCTCAAGACTTAAGTTTGGAGGCAATTAGCAGTCATTTTAAAGCATTTTTTCTTCATTTTTCCAAAATTGGGAGGGGGAACCTTTTTTTTCTCCCCCCCCACTTCTGAGTGGGGTGGGGGTTTAACCCCTTTTCTCAGAATTTGGGGGAGGGGGGGGGTTAACCCCCCAACCGTCCCCCATTTATGGAGGTAGTTCCCATTTAAGATTTGTTATTTGTTAGTTCTTTGATACTTTTATAAGTGTATAATTTTTTGTACTGTTTTATTGTAGTAATTTATCGTAGTGTGATTCCTACTAATAATTGATATTCTAGAGTATTTAAGGTAAAATTTAATTTATTTAATTGGGGATTGGGGGCATACATGGGCACAGGGGGGTTAACCCCCCAAATTCTGAGAAGGGGGGTTTAACCCCCCCACTCAGAAGTGAGAGGGGGGGGGAGAAAAAGTTAACCCCCCAATTTTGGAAAAATGAAGAAAAAAAATGTCTTTAAAATGACATCTAACTGCCCCAAACTTAAGTTTTGAGGTCAAAATGAATGTTTTAAGCAATAAAAAGCTCAAAAATGCTATAAAAAGGGCTTTTTGACCTAAAATTAGCGTTTTTTACCTATTTTTCCTTCAAAATCGAAAAGCGATATGGGTAAAATGCACTCCAGAAAAAAAAAAACGATATGGGTATTTTGCGTTTCTCGGATTTTAACCCCCCTAATTTGGGGTTAACCCCCCGCCCGCTTCGGACCAACTTGCCCATGTATGGTTGGGGGGACTGTATTAATAATCCCATAAGGTTTACTTTTTACACCAAAGGGGTATTGTGGTTTTATTTCATGTTAAATTATGCCTTCAATACTCCTGTGTTTTTGCAAATATGTATAATAAATAAATAATTATGCGTGTTTGTATTTTTGTTTAATTTAGTGTTTTTAGTGTATGGATCGAACGGAAAGAGATCGCCTGGTTATTTTTCTAAGCAAATTAATTATGAACAGAGTAAGTATTTAAATTTTTTTTCTAGCTTAATAATCAACAACCTTTAGATTTTAACTTTGTTGTCTATTTTTACAGTTAACTTTATAAGTCAAAATCTTATTCACGCACAATTCTTAACGCTGTTTTTATTTTCTGAACTTTGTTGTTATTAAGCTAAACATATTTTCATTGTTTAAAAAAGTTTTTTTATATTTTTCTCAGCCGCAAAAGTCGATTAAATTAATAATAATTTAATATAAATGGGGTTATTTGGTTTCAGAAAAATGTGCACGACGTGGTTAATGCAAACGGTGTTCCAGTGCTGGTGGACTTGGCGTGTTGCCAAAAACCTTATTCAAGCACAATTTTCAACGCTGTTTTTATTTTCTAAACTTTGTTGTAATTAAGCTAAACATATTTTCATTGTTTAAAAAAGTTTTTTTATATTTTTCTCAGCCGCAAAAGTCGATTAGATTAATAATAATTTAAAATAAACGGGGTTATTTGGTTTCAGAAAAATGTGCACGACGTGGTTAATGCAAACGGTGTTCCAGTGCTGGTGGACTTGGCGTGTTGCCAAAAATCTTATTCAAGCACAATTTTCAACGCTGTTTTTATTTTCTAAACTTTGTTGTAATTAAGCTAAACATATTTTCATTGTTTAAAAAAGTTTTTTTATATTTTTCTCAGCCGCAAAAGTCGATTAGATTAATAATAATTTAATATAAACGGGGTTATTTGGTTTCAGAAAAATGTGCACGACGTGGTTAATGCAAACGGTGTTCCAGTGCTGGTGGACTTGGCGTGTTGCCAAAAACCTTATTCAAGCACAATTTTCAACGCTGTTTTTATTTTCTAAACTTTGTTGTAATTAAGCTAAACATAATATTTTTATTGTTTAAAAAATTTTTTATATTTTTCTCAGCCGCAAAAGTCGATTAGATTAATAATAATTTAAAATAAACGGGGTTATTTGGTTTCAGAAAAATGTGCACGACGTGGTTAATGCAAACGGTGTTCCAGTGCTGGTGGACTTGGCGTGTTGCCAAAAACCTTATTCAAGCACAATTTTCAACGCTGTTTTTATTTTCTAAACTTTGTTGTAATTAAGCTAAACATAATATTTTTATTGTTTAAAAAATTTTTTATATTTTTCTCAGCCGCAAAAGTCGATTAGATTAATAATAATTTAAAATAAACGGGGTTATTTGGTTTCAGAAAAATGTGCACGACGTGGTTAATGCAAACGGTGTTCCAGTGCTGGTGGACTTGGCGTGTTTAGCTCATTTACACCTTACAAGAGCTGTCGTTCCTACTCAGGTAATCGTGAAATCTTTACATACCTTCGTGACTCTGACACAAAGAGTCACAATCAGTTTAAACTCAACGTGACTGACTCATAAAGGTCTAAGGCATACATGGGCAAGTTGGTCCGGAGTGGGGGGGGTTAAACCCCAAATTAGAAGGGGGTTAAAATCCGAGAAACGCAAAATACCCATATCGTTTTTTTTCTGGAGTGCATTTTACCCATATCGTTTTTCGATTTTGAAAGAAAAATAGGTAAAAACACTAATTTTAGGTCAAAAAGCCCTTTTTATTGCATTTTTGAGCGTTTTTAAATGTTATTCTTTTATTTTGACCTCAGTATCTAAAACTTATGTTTTAAAGCAGTTAGAAGTCAATTTAAAGACTTTTTTTCTTCATTTTTCCAAAATTGGGGGGGGGTTAACTTACTCCCACTCATTAAAAGGGGGGGGGGATGTTGAAATAGGGGAGCTTAACCCCCCGCCCCCTAGGGACCCCCCGTGCCCATGTATGGTCTAAGGCATCCGCGCGTTAAAAGATAAAAAGAATCATCGTGAAGGAAGAGTATTTTATGACGCTTCTGACACATTTTGTTACAATAACGATGATAAATAGATAAGTGCGCCGATAGCGTGTCGGATGGAAACAACCAGGCTTAAACGAAAGTCTGGGTGCTGGCAAAAGACAACAATTGATAAGTTATATCGGAGTGGGAGGAAGAGAGTGGCTAAACAGTTAGAAAAAAAGTGGTTAAAAAGTTAAACTAAGTGTTAAACAAACCTAAATTAGAAGTGGGATTGATTAATTCCAAGGTCACGTAATGCCTTTAATCATACATGGGCACGGGGGTGGGGTTTGGGGGGGTTAACCACCCCCCCCCCCCCCGAATTCTGAGAAGAGGGTTTGTTTAACCCCTCCCCCCTTACTCAGAAGTGGGGGGGGAAGAAAAAATTAACCCCCCAATTTTGGAAAAATGAAAAATGAAGTCTTTAAAATGAGTTCTAACTGCCTCCAAACTTAAGTTTTGAGGTCAAAATGAATGTTTTATACAGTAAAAAGCTCAAAAATGTAATAAAAAGGGCTTTTGACCTAAAATTAGCGTTTTTTACCTTTTTTTTAAATCGAAAAACCATATGGGTAAAATGCACTCCACAAAAAAATATGGGTATTTTGCGTTTCTCGGATTTTAACCCCCCTAATTTGGGGTGTTACCGCCCCCCACTCCGGACGAACTTGCCCATGTATGCCTTTAACCATAATATAAAAAGTTAATCAAAAAGCCATCTTTAACCTTTGGCCGGTCACATTTGCAAAGATAAATTAAGGAAGCGTTCGTTTGTTGAAAAATTTTTTTAATCTGGAATAAAAAATTGCAACTTTCAAAAAATTAATTAAACTTTAAAAATACATTTTTCACATTTTAAAACAACTATCGAAGAAAAAATAAACATATGAAAAAGCAACGGCTCAAGTTTTTTAGATTTAAGTTCACACACCACCGGAAAACTGAATGAATAGCTTCAAAATAATAAGTCAAAAAGGTTTAGTAAGTCACCCTAACATTGGGGAGTTTCGCCTAATTTAAATTTAGGGCCACTGTCACTTATTAAATCTTCGATAAAAAATAGGGAAACGTTAAAATATGATTTTTAGGCTAAACTCCATGTCAATACCATTTTCATTAACGAACATTGATTGTTTATATGAAAATGTAATGTTGTAACATCCTTTAAATAATAATAATTTCGTTTGTTTATTTTGTCATTTCGTTGTTACTACGGCAAAATGAGCCAGTTTCATTATAAAATACACGTGACTATGACTCATTCTGTATATAATGTCCTGTTTTAAATTTAAAATAAGTCAGAGACACACGTATTTTATACGAACTGTGGCTTATTTTGGCGTAGTAACGACGATTTTATGTTTCAGAGCAATGTAATAGAAGCGTCGGCGGAAATGACGAGAGACGGTGCCAAGGAGTGGTATTACAGTTCCAAAGAGGGGGAAAGACAGGGCCCGATCAGTTTCGAAGAGGTGCGTTATCAGACCTGTGCACGGTCTGAAAATGCCCCCCCCCGTTTTATTGGAGGATTTGCCACCCCCCGTTTTATTGCCCTCCCCCCGCCAAAAAATGAAAAAGTACCCTAAAAATATAACGCCATTTTTGACCTATGATGACGCCATCATCGCGAATTTTTTGCAGTTTTTAGCCTATTTCAATGTATTTTAAGCCATTTTAGACCTATTTTTACCTTATTTTCGCTTTTTTTGTCTCATTTTTCCCTTTTCTCTTCTTTTTTTCTCTTTTTTCTTCTTTTTTTCTCTTTTTTTCTTTCTTCCTTGCTTGCTTCCTCCGTTTTATTGCCCCCCCGTTTCAAAAAAGTTGCCTCCCTCATGCCCCCCGTTTTGGAATTGCCCCCCCCCCCCCGTTTTAACCCCGGGGGGGGGGGGGGGGCAGTGCACAGGTCTGCGTTATTGATTTATTCAACGTGTTTTTGGTAGTCATTTCGCTTTTCATTACGTTTCATCCTCCCTCAGTAAATTTTTGTATTTTGATTTAAATTTTTTTTTTATTTGAAAATATTTTTTTTGATTTCCAAAAACCACTGTAATTTCGCGATAAATAGAGCTTAATTGTTTTTTAAACTTTAGTTAAAAGATTTGTATAAGGAGCAAGTGGTCGGTCCCAGAACGAAATGTTGGGCCCAGGGCTTGGAAGGCTGGATGTCCATGGCCCAGGTGCCCCAGTTGCGGTGGTCTTTGATTGCCGGCGGAAACGCAACTATGAACGAAACAGAGCTGTGCGTATTGATATTAAGGTACAAAACGTTGAGCGTTATTATGTAAAGTAAAGTTAAACCATAATAAAAACGAGGCAAACTTTCGAACGCTAATTGGTTCAGAACACCTGCTCCAAGCTACACTTTAGAGCAGCATTCAAACTTTATTTTTTGTCTTTGCTTTGTTTTGGTAATTTCTAGTATTTCTACCCTCAGATAATTATGTAAAATAAATTTTTATCAATATTAATTACAATTGAATCTTTGTAAAATAATAAGGTGCACTAAAAAACTAGGTGCGCCGTGCGCATATCTTGAAACAAATTAAAAGATAGAGGTGAGTTAAGAAAATTTACCGGCTTTTCTACATTGCACTCATTACAAATCGCATTTTTTTGTATGTAAAA
This sequence comes from Microlaimidae sp. YZB2_3, assembly GCA_030248175.1. Taxonomy (NCBI): domain Eukaryota; kingdom Metazoa; phylum Nematoda; class Chromadorea; order Desmodorida; family Microlaimidae; species Microlaimidae sp. YZB2_3. Next base: position 2,531 of record JASAMX010014234.1, on the reverse strand, counting down.
AATTCCATGTTACTATTTCCTGTGGTATTAATCATCTAAGTAACGCCACTTCGTTCATTATTATAGTATTTTTTATCTATTAAACTGTCTTTAGTAACTGTATTTTTAAAAAACAAACTTTTTTAAAAATTTTTTAGACATTTTTGCTTATGCGTTAAGTCTTAAGCTTATTATCATGTTGCGTTTTTTATAATCCCTATTATATTGTGCTTGTAATGTATTTTTGTTTTTGTGAATATTTGGTCAAAAAAGATTTTGAACCTAAGGCGAAATATATAAAGCAAGGCACATTTAAAATCAAGTGCATTGTCTCAATATATTTACATCCGTTTGTTCATGATGTTGAAGAGCTAAAAAAAGAAATATAAAGCAGTTGATCTTCTTCAATTAGAACATCAAGAATGAACATGGAAAGTTTAAGCATCTTTGAATAACCATGCTAACTTTGCATATTCAAACCATTTGTTCATGGCCACGAGTGATGAAGTAAGTTCTTTGCTACTGCTTGCTTCAGAGTTAGCTATCATATAAAGCAAAGCCTGTAAGCAAGCAGAACAGCTAGAACTTTTGTACAACCATATGTACATAGCGTGGTGTTGATTTTCTGGATATCAGTACTTGCTCATTAGAAGAGCCTCGTTAAATCAGATAGATTAAGGGAATTTAAATTTAATCCCATGATCTATCTGACCCAACTGCCCTTGGCGTTTCGTGCGAGAATTTTAGACGCCTCCTGACTCGCACTCATCAGTAAAATATCAGGACAAGAGCAAGTACTAATTTCTGATAATCTAAAAAGCAAAAAACAATATTTCCAACAACATACATTAATCTTATAAAAACACCTACCTGGTCTTGCGCCATAATAGGTGGTGTTTTTTTTAAAAAAATATAATAATAACAACAATTTTACACATACACAAATATAATAAAATTCAGCAGTAAGTAATACAATGATATGGTAGAAATTTCTTGTGTATATATACTTTTTTTAGACAAAGGAACTAATTAGTATTATGTAATCCTAAAGTTTGATTCTTTGTGTATAAGGGGTAACACCTGCATCTGAACCGGATTGTAGAACTATTATCATGCCATGTTTGTATGTGGTGTGCTAAATCCAGGATTAACCTTGAATAGACTTGAACTTTTGATGGTATAATTAACAGTTGTATGTTGTGGTAAAGCGTTAGTAACAAACAAATTGCAAATTTTTATTTATATTATTATTTTCTAAAAAAATATTTTAAAAAATTTTTTAAAAAACAAATATAACGCAATGGTACATCCCAGGAAAACTGGGTGCAGCACAAAGGCTGCGTGCACATGATGTTTTTTAAACAAAATTTTTTATTTATTACGTTTGGATACATGTGCAAATGGTACATCCTGGAAAGGCTCCAGGTGCAGCATACAGGCTGCTAACACACTATATATAGAACAAATAAATTAAAACAATGCGCATATAAAATAATTACATTGTGTAAGACAATATTAGCAAAACACGCGCAATGGTACATCCTGGCAAACAAGGCCAGGTGCAGCACAAAGGCTGCCTGCATAGGCATTTTTATATACAAGTTAATATATACAATTTTGTTATATGTGCAAATGGTACATCCTGGAAAGCGAATTCCAGGTGCAGCACAAAGGCTGCTTATACAATTATATAAAACAATAAAAATAAAATAAAACAGTGCGCGAATAAAGTAATTACATTTTATATGACGAAATTAACATAAAACGCGCAATGGTACATCCTGGTAAAAAAAAAAAAAAACCAGGTGCAGCACAAATGCTGCGTGCATAAGTTTTTTGTTTTTTTATACACAAATTAATATAATACACTGATATATGTAAAAATGGTACTACTGGAATTAACCTTCCAAGTGCAGCCTAAAAGCTGCTTAGAATTTATGTACATTTACATGCATACATATTGATTTTATTGAAAGTTGTTTTCAATAAACTTTTTAACTTGATTTTTATTAAACAAAGAATGTTTAATGAGAATTTGTCGGTATTTTATTGTAAACTCTTTGAATTTAGCAATAAGTTTGTGCTTAGGAAATTTTCTACTTAAAAATGTTTGAAACAACTGTATTGTTTTCTCAGAAAAACTTTCTGGTTGACTAGAAATCCTTCCAATTCGTATAAGTTGGGAATAAAAAGTGTTTAATCCAACGGAGATAGTTGTATTACTATCATAATCTATGTATCTAATAACTTTGAATGTGAAGTCATCCGTTTTATTATACACCTTTGTATTAATCTTTTTTTCTTGTGTAATTTCGATATCAAGATCTAAATATTGGCATTTGTTTGGTAAAAATGACGTTTGATTTAATGGAAGTTCAGGTGGATATATAAGTTTGCAAATTTTCATAAAATCCTGACAGTTTATAGCAATTAAATCATCCATGTAGCGTTGAACATGATCAAGTTGTTTTGACAGAAATCTGTTTTTTGGATCAGTCATGAACTGAAACTCAAGCATTGATAAAGTAAGATCTGCTAACAGTGGACTGCAG